>VSMD01112529.1:0-26298 GCA_008750895.1 Mirza zaza
AGAGCTGCAGTGATCTAGGGCAATTAATTGAACCTCTGTGAGCCTCTTGTGTAAAACAATAATGACAAAAGAACCTAAGTCAAAGGAGTTGAGAATTAAATGAGGTGATACACAATGCCTGCCTATCAGCCCACAACAAGGACTCAGTGAAGGTCGGCTTCTACAGTCCTCTGTAATTTTTTTTTTTTTTTGTCTTTGCTCCTACAACATCCTGGAACAACTCAATACAGCAGGCTTCTTTAATATTGCCAGATCCCCTGCACAAAAATGCCAGACTCTGCGGAAGCGTAGAAAAGATCACTTTCACACGAACTCCTAAAAAAGGCCTCTCCTAATAGGTGCCATCTGAGCAGAGGCCCGAAAGATGGGAGACGGAGGTCCTCAGTTAGTTACAGGGGCAGTGTCCCAGGCAAAGGGAAGTGCAAGGCAAAGGCTGGGAAGTGCAAGAGAACGCTGCATGGTCAGGATGGTGTCTATAGAGCAACGGACCAGGGAGAAACCGAAGGACAAGGTCAGAAGAGGTCAGGGTGGATGGGGTAGGGACCTGCAGGCAACACGTGAGGTTGGACTGATACTAAATGTGATGAGACCCCTCAGAAACATCATTCATCCTTGAACCACACACCGAGCACCTGTCAGAGGCCCGACGCTGTTGGAGCACTGCGGATAATATAAGTGACAAGCCACGATCACGTCTCATAAACAAACCACAACAAAGAGACACCCAGTGGCTTTCTCGGTTCCCACCCGGCCCAGGAGGCCTCTCCGAACCAGCAGAGCTGCACCAAGGCCAAAACCCTCGTCCGCTCACCTGCGCCGGGTCCGTCCACGCCGCTGCCATCCTGGGGCCTTGTGGACAGAGCGGGGCCCGGGGATCCCGCGGGCTCGGCCGACCTCGGCCCTTCTCTGTCCTGCGGAGATGACCTCGGCTGACTTTGGCACTCCGAGCCTCAGTTTTCCCCGAGTAAAATGCACACAAAGCCCAGGACGCCGCGTCAGAGCTGTGAAGATGGAGGGCGGGTGCAGAGGTCGAGGCCCCGACGGGCGCCCACGGGTCACCCTGTTAGGGAAGAACGGCCGTGTCAGGCTAGTCCACACGCGGAGGGGGCAGGGAGCCTCCTCACTGCCTTCCCTGCTCTGGCCCGGTAAAACCCGGCCACCCTCCAGGACCAACAGTCTCGCTGGACAGAGGCGGCGTGGGGAGATGACGCCACAGCCAGACAACAGGAAGTCCCGCCTCAACGGCCATGGGCCGCAGGAAGCGTCCCTGTCCTGGGCCGTGATTGGCCCAGAGCTCGCGGCAGGCGCACGGGGCAATGCTTTCTGGGTAATGCAGTTTTTCCCTCACTCGGGGCCAGGTTTGGGGAAGTTTCCAAGCCTGTTTTCCTTCAGGTAAGTGCGCACGAAGACCGAGAGTCGCCTCGGGGCCGCCTTTTTTTCAGAGGGCACAGGTCGGACGAAGCAAACCCTGCTTTATATGCCCAGGAAGTTCGAGGCACAGTAGGCGGGGACAGTCACCCTGGGTCAGGCCAAGTGCAAAGGCGGTTAGTGTAGGGGTGGACTGGGCCCGAGACTTCCCGTTTACATTGCCTCATTGCCAGATTCTCTTATAGGGAAAACGGATAAATGAGCGGTTAAAATAATCACTGAAGAAAGGATCCCGGATCTCACCGGAAACATTGCGATTGGACCGACTGGCCTTTCTTGGGCTGGGTTGCCTTTGGCCCAGCACACCCTCCACAGGACGTAGGGACTTTTGAGAAATTTAGTGGGCCTACGGGATGCGAAGAGTGGATTTGCGGTCCCCTGAGGCGAGGAGGCAGCAAGTAAGCGGTGGCTTAGAAGGAAGCTCAGGACTCCAGTTTCAACCATGGTCAGTTTGAAGTGCCCATAAGACCACAGTGTCCGTGTCACATAGGTAACTCAACCTGTGATTGAACATTGGCAGAAGATTACCACCTGGATGTGTAAATTTGGGAGCTGTTAGCTTAGCACCTTTACTTCAAGTCACGATATTGGGTGAGACCATGAAAAGAATGAGCAAAGATGGATAAATGAAGGGAAAAAGGTGAATCCTGGACCGACCCAACATTAACTGGCTGCAGACAAGAAACCAAGAAAGTTATGTGAGGAATTCCAAGCTATGGGGAATTATACTACACTTGATCTCAGCCAAAAGGCCAAGAAGTAATTTCATAATTAATTATATTATGCAAGTTGTTTTTTTTTTTTTTGAGACAGAGTCTCACTTTGTTGCCCAGGCTAGAGTGAGTGCCATGGCGTCAGCCTAGCTCACAGCAACCTCAAACCCCTGGGCTCAAGCAATCCTTCTGCCTCAGCCTCCCGAGTAGCTGGGACTATAGGCATGCGGCACCATGCCTGGCTAATTTTTTCTATATATATATTAGTTGGCCAATTTCTTTCTATTTATAGTAGAGACAGGGTCTCGCTCTTGCTCAGGCTGGTTTTGAACTCCTGACCTCGAGCAATCCGCCTGCCTTGGCCTCCCAGAGTGCTAGCATTACAGGTGTGAGCCACCGCACCCAGCCAGGATATATGCTTTTAACACAAACTGAATATGGACAAAACTGACAAGATGTAGGATCGTAATAAAACTTTTTTAATTTGTATAGAATAAAACAGAATACAATCAGCGTAAAGATCAATGACAGAAGACACCTGAAATGTTTTTAAGATGTGGTTGGAAATCAAGTCACAAAATCCTAAATAACCCATGCATAAGGGAAACAAAGATAATAAAAATTGGAGGATATTTTCTTCCCAAAATGATATCCCCAATGCCAATTTAATAGGTTTTTTGTTTGTTTGTTTTTGATTGATTCTTGCTCTGTCACCCAGGCTGGAGTGCAGTGGTGTTATCATGGCTCACTGCAACTTCAAACTCCTGGGCTCCAGGAATCCTCCTGCCTCAGCGTCCTGAGTAGCTGGGACTACAGCTACCATGCATAGCTAATTTTTTTTCTATTTTTGGTAGAGATGGGGTCTTGCTCTTGCTCAGGCTGGTCTCAAATTCCTGGCTTCAAGCAGTCCTCCCGCGTTGGCCTCCCAAAGTGCTAGGATTACAGGAGTGAGCCACTCTGCCTGGCCCTGATAGGCTTTTTATAAGCAGTTATCATGAGCAGTATTCTGACCAATTAGGAGAAATAGATAGGGTTTTCCTTTATCCTAGGGTATGGGCTTAGGCTAGTCACCTGACTTCTCTGTACCTCGGTATTCCCATCATTACATTGAAGGGGTGCTACGGTTCCTTAAAGTGCTCAAGGTCCACTATTCAAAGTATAATTTGGCTGTCTTTAAATTATCATAGGATATTCCACTTTAATGTTTGCTTTATAATCTATCTAAAATAAAATCATCTCTACATATTCTCATGAGATGCAGCTAATGAACTCTAAAGCAATCTTATTTAATGCATATGTTATAAAGAAAGGATGATGATTAGAAAGGCATACATTCCTTTCAAAAATATTTTAAAATATCCAGGAAATACAGAAAAGCATCTTTACAGCATTACTGCATTCATATAAAATCTAAAATCAGACAAAAATATAATAGGTACTATTATTATTATTATGTTTTGAGACAAAGTCTCACTTTGTTGCCCAGGCTAGAGTGCATGCCGTGGCGTCAGCCTAGCTCACAGCAACCTCAAACTTCTGGGCTCAAGCAATCCTTTTGCGTCAGCCTCCCAAGTAGTTGGGACTACAGGCATGCGCCACCATGCCCAGCTAATATTTTGTATATATTTTTAGTTGGCCAATTAATTTCTTTCTATTTTTAGTAGAGACAGGGTCTCACTCTTGCTCAGGCTGGTTTCTAACTCCTGACCTTGAGCGATCCTCCTGCCTTGGCCTCCCAGAGTGCTAGGATTACAGGCTTCAGCTACTGCGCCCAGCCGGTACTATTATTAATACCCATCTAAAGTGTCAAACTGTGAAGGAAAGAAATGAATAAAGTAAAATTCTGGATATGGTGTTCTCTGAAGAGTAGGATGGAATTTGCAATCTGGCAGCCTCATATCAGGCATGCTGACATTTTGTTCCATTTTTAAATAAGAGATTGTGGGGAATTCAGTGCATTAATTTATTACATTTATATTTTTTTTTGTCCTTTTTCATACATGTATAAGTCAGTGAGATGAAGTGGACAAATTTTAAGTTACAGCTTGATGTCTACCTGCATGTTTCCTGTGTATATCCTAGCAGTGCAAAGAGAGAACATCCCCAATAGCTTCTCAGTACAAACTTGCCTTCCCTCAGTTAATACTCACAAATGTCATTTATCACCATGTATGTGATTTGTCTGGTTATTAACTTATCAGTAGACTTCTACGGTATTTACTACTTGGTGTCCAACATGTCCCTGCCACTCAAGTTTTTTGGTTTTTTTGGGGGGGAGGGCTGTATTTATTATTTTTTTTTAATGAATCCACTTCCATGACTGCCATGTATCTAGACTGAGTTGATAGTGATGAGTTCTAGAGGTAACTTCACCCACTATGGATTTTCTGGTTACAATCACAATTTTCTCTGTTGACATCAACAACACCCAGACTCATGAGACCTCAATTCCTGCCATTCTGTTCCTGTCAAATGCCAAAGCCAACTCTGTAGGAGGACTTTTCAGAGGATACGGCAAATTTGTCTTCCCTTCACTTTGCTCTATGACGCACATAGCAACACCAAACAAGCAACAGGTTGGGGACTGTGAAGGTCCAAATTCACATATTTTTTCATAGGAAATTCATCCATCTAGTTTCATGAGAGCAGTTTTAATTGCTATGTTTTCTTCCATTTAATGACTGTTTCACAATTTACTTAAGCATCTTAGAAATAGCTGTCATTTGAATTATTTAAAGTTCTTGGTTATTATAAAATTGCTTTAAACCTTTGTGTACATGTATTTTGGTGTCAGAAAGCACTCAATACTAATGGGTATGACCCCAAATTGACTTGTTTGGTCATGAAAAATAAGTATAATTTTAATATGAGACCTTTACCTCAGACCATATAAAAACATGAACTCAAAATGAGTCTTACACCACATTAAAGAATTAGAAATATAAAACACCTATATTAAAACATAAGTCATGCATCTGTGTTAAGTTCAAAAAAATAAAAAATAAAACATAAGTCAAAGCTTTGCAACATTGAGGCAAAGTCTAATTAGACAGACAGGACACAAAATAACACATAAAGGACAAAATGTTTTGGATTACATCAAAACTAAAAACATCCACTCTTCAGAAGACACTGCTAAGAAAATAAACCAAAGACAATCTGCAAAACAGATATCTGACAAAGGACTAGCATTATGAATATTCAAAAAATGAAATGAATTATTACAATTCAATATTAAAACAATTTAAAATTGGACAAAAATATTGATGAACAATGAACACATGAAAAGATGAGCAATATCACTACTCATTTTAGCAATGCAATTTAAATCCACAATGAGACAGTAGCTATACCTGTTAAATTGGAAAAATGAAAGAGTGACAATATGTGTTGATAAAGATGGAGAACAACTGGAGCTCCCATGCAATGTGGGTGAGAAAACAAAACGGTACAGCCCTTTTGGAAAACAATTTGGGAATTTCCTATATGGATACATCAGGTAAACATACACACATCATATGACACAGCAAATGTACTCCTAGTTATTTACAGATGACAAGTTAAAATGTTTCCAACCAAATATCTATAGCAAGAAGTCAGCAAGAAAGCCAATTAGTAGCCCCTAGATGTGCCCCTACACACAAAGAGCCAGCCAAAACAACAGATAATTACATTTTAATGAAAATAACTACAGGATAACACTGGTGTACATCAAAGGAGTAACAGAAACTCTGGTGAGCAAAGAAACTCAGGATAGCCACATAGAGAATGGGAGAAAACACCTGGCTCCCACAATCCCATCCCCTAGCCAGGATCAGATGGAAACCAGGAGGAATTTCTCCCTACTGGGAAAAGACAAACAACAGGATCCCAGCAACCCCCATCAACACCTTGGACACCTGAAATCCTCACCACTGGGGGCCTCTCTACTTCTCACTGGCACTAAGCCCAGCTGAGCTGCCTGAAGCCCACACCGCTGTACTCCCCCTAGAAAAGGAGCTGACACTATGCTCTGCCACCTGCAGCCCACAGAGCTACTGTGCTATGCTATCTTGGAGCTGGAACTACTGCTGGGGTGTGTCTTGCTCCAGGGGCAAGTGCCCCTGGCATTCCTTCATCCCTGAGCCTATGCTGTGAAGGAACCACATTCACCTAGGTAGCCTAATTCCCCAAGCCAAATTGCAAGCAGCTGTTCCACCTTTTCCTGTGGGGCCATGCTGTTGTAGAGCCACACCACCTACTCAAGAACTATCCTACATTGTGCCCCACCACTTCACACTGGAACTGAAGCTGTCCATTCCCTCCTGGGGAAACAGTGCTTTGGCAGAACTGCACCATTTACCTCTCTCAGTCATGGCTATGCCCTGCTCTAGGGGGTTCTGAGTCAATGCTGTGCACTGGCTCCTGGGGAAATGCTGCATTGACAGAACTCCACCTACCTCAGTCACTGCTGCTCCCAGCGGCCTGAGCTGAAGCTGCATACATTGACTCCTGAGGAATCAGTGCCTTGGCAGAGCTGCTCCAAAAGCCTCTCGCATTTGGTGTTGCATCCTGCCTCCCCAAGCCAGAACTGAAGCAATGCTAGGCATCCCAGGGAAATGGTGCATTGACCACATAGAGCAGTCAAACCCCTCTGTACCTGAGCAGAAGTCATATCCTTGGACAACCAGAGCTGTCATGTTTCTCCTGTGCCTAAGATGATGCAGTACCCTGCCTCCCAGGTAACACTGTCTTGGCAATCCAAGAAGTCATGCACCCCAATACCTATCTGAAGCAGAACCCCGCATCCCAGGGAGATGGTGCCTGGGCCAACCAGAAGAATCATGCACCATAGGCCTGAGCTGAAGAGGCACATTGCCTTTGGGGAAGCAGTGGCTTGGCAGAGCTGAGCAGCTGTGCATTCCAGAGCTGAGACAGCCAAACAACTCTACCCTCTTCCCTGGAGCTGAACTAGACCCCTAGAGTCTGAGCAGCTGAAACACTCCTCTCCCTAGGGAGTTATCACAATGCTGCTCCCAACCCCCCAAAGCCCAAACACCTGTGTTCCACCATGGGGTACGTTCTGCTGATGCACCTGGCCTCATAGCATCTGGTATACAACATCCCAAGGTCTAGAGTCACCACTATGCAGTGCCTCATCCCCTGGAACCCAAGTTTCCAATGAGACCTACTGCTCAGATTCCTAAATTGCAGCCATACCCTACCCCCTGGGACCAAAACCCCAAAGCACCCTTCTTCCCCAGACATGGGCTAGTGCTGTGTCCTGCCACCAGGGGTAGAATCAAAGCTACAACCCAGCCACTTGGGCCCAAGCTGCTAGTGGTTGTATCCCAGCCACAGATGCTGGCTCTGTGGGCGACTTACATCTACCTCTGCCACAGAGAGGAAACTCACATCCGAAGACCCAGATGCCACAGAGGTGCACGAGATACTGAGCCTAAGACTCTGCCCTGAGCACCTGCACCTGGAACCCAGAGCCACCGCAGCCACTTATAGGCCATGTCAAATCTGACACCAAAAAGTACCCTCTTGGTAAATATCCCCATTGTGAGGAAAATGAGAATAAAAGGACACCAAAAAGCCCTTGCCACCAAAGACCCTAACAACCTATGTCACCATTGCTGCAAACATTTACCACATAGGCCATTGAGGAACCCACAGCTATTGCCAACATTGAATGCAGCTGAAGAAGCTGAACACAGATCTTCTTAGCACTGCACCCATCCAGAAACAGTTACCACACCCTTCTCAACTGGCACACTAAAACCCAACTGCTAGTGAAAGTCTTTCTCTATGAAAGCAACTTTCCAACTAGAAAGGCTGGAAGAGGCTATTGTTCTACAAGATGTACAGACATCAATGCAGGAACACAAGACATATGAAAAAGCAAGGAAATATGACACCACCAAAGCAACAATAACTCTCTATTTACAGACCACAATGAAAAGGAAATCTACAAATTGCCCGGAAATGAATTCAAAATAATGATCTTAAGGAAACTTCAGTAAGATACAAGAAATTATAGAAAGCTAAGTCAACAAAATTATTCAAAATATGAATGAGAAATCTAACAAAGAGATAGATATCATAAAAATTACCAAATAGAGGCCAGGTGTTCACACCTGTAATCCTAGTACGCCAAGGCAGGAGGATTGCTTGCGGTCAGGAGTTCAAGACCAGCCCAACCAAAAGCAAGACTCTGTCTCTACAAAAACTAGAGAAATTAGCCAGTTGTGGTGGTGCACACATGGAGTCCCAGCTACTCAGGATGCTGAGGCAGGAGGATAGCTTGAGCCCAGGAGTTTGAGGTTGCAGTGAGCTATGATGATGCCCCTGCACTCCACCCAGGGTGACAAGAGTGAGACCCTGTCTAAAAAAAAAAAACCAAAAAACAAAACAACAACAACAAAACTCAAATAAATTCTGCAGCTGAAGAATCCAATGAATGAAATAAAAAATAAAAAATACAATAGAGAACTTCAGTGCAGACTTGCTCAAGCAGAAGAATGAATCTCTAAACTTAAGGAGGTTGTTTGGAATTACACATTCAGAAAATTTAAAAAGAAATAAGGATGACAATGGTGAAATAAGCCTAAAAGACTTATGAGATACCATTAAAGGGAAATGGGAATTTTTTTTATATTATCAGAGTTCCAGAAGGTGAAGAGATAGGAAAAGGCATAGAAACACTATTTAATGAAATAATAGCTGAAAACTCCCCAAGTCTTAGGACAGATATGAAGATCTAGATACAGGAAGCTCAAAAGTCCCCAAATAGATTCAACCCAAAAAGATCCTCTCTAAGACGCATTACAGTCACACTGACAAAAGTCAAAGACAAAAGAGAATACTAAAAACAGCAAGAGAAAAGCATCTAGTCAAAAATAAGGGTCCCATTATACTAATAGCAAATTTCTCAGCAGAAATCTTACAGACCAGGAGAGATGAGATGATATTAATATATCCAAAAGAGCTAAAAGAACAACAAAAACAAAGCAAACAAAAAACCCACAAAAAAAACTGGCAGTCAAGGATTCCTGTCATTTTAAAATGATGGAAAAATAGTCTTTCCCAGACAAGCACAAATTAGTCACTACTAGACCAGCCTTACAAGAAATGCTCAAGGCAGTCTTATATCTGGAAATGAAAAGATAATCACCATTATGAAACCATGAAAAATTACAAAACTCACTAGCAAAGCAGGCACACAAGAAAAGAATCAAATCTTATCACTATAGAAAACTACCAAAACACAATGATAAACAATGAGAGGAAGAAAGGAACAAAGGATATACAAAACCACCAGAACACAATTAACAAAATGACAGGAGTAAGTCCTTACCTATCAATAGTAACCTTGGTAAACAGATTAAATGCTCTACTTAAAAGATATAAACTATTTGAATGGATTGTGAAAATGATCCAACTCTATTCTGCATACAATAAACACACTTCACCTGTAAAGACACACATAAACTAAAAGTGAAGGGATGGAAGAAGGTATTCCACACAAACAGAAACCAAAAGCAGGAGTAGCTATATTTACATCAGATAAAAGAGACTTTAAGTTAAACTAGTGGCCGGGCGCGGTGGCTCATGCCTGTAATCCTAGCACTCTGGGAGGCCAAGGCGGGCGGATTGCTCGAGATCAGGAGATCGAAAGCAACCTGAGCAAGAGCAAGACCCCATCTCTACTATAAATAGAAAGAAATTAATTGGCCAACTAATATATATAGAAAAAATTAGCCAGGCATGGTGGTGCATGCCACCTCATGGTGGTGCATGCCGAGTAGCTCACAGCTACTTGGGAGGCTGAGGCAGCAGGATTGCTTGAGCCTAGGAGTTTGAGATTGCTGTGAGCTAGGCTGATGCCATAGCACTCGCTCTAGCCTGGGCAACAAAGCAAGACTGTCTCAGAAAAAAAAAAAAAGGTAAACTAGTAAGGAGATGAAATCAGCAAGAGGATATAACAATTATAAATATTATATATATGCACCCAACACCAGAGCACCCAGATATAAAAGGCAAATAGTATTAGATCTAATTGGTGAGATAGTCTCTAATTCAATGTAGTTGAGGATTTCGATACTCCACTTCCAGCAATGGACAGATCATATAGATAAAAAATCAACAGAGAAACTTGAATTTAAATGACACTGTAGATGGAAGGGGCCTAACAGACATTTACAGATCTTTTCATCAAGTAGCTGCAGAATCACGTTCTTTTCATAAGCAAATGGAACATTCTCCAGGATAGGCCACATGTTAAGCCACAAAACAAATCTCCACAAATTTAAAAGAAATAAAATCACAGAAAGTACCTTTTGTGACGACACTGGAATAAAACTAGAAATCATTAAGAGGAATTTCTGAAACTGTACAAATATGGAAATTAAACAACATGCTTTTGAATGCCCAATAGGTCAATGAAGAAATTTAGAAGGAAACCCAAAAACTTCTTTAAATAAATGAAAGTAGAAACAGAACATATCAAAACCTACAGAATGCAGCAAAACCAGTTTTAAGAGGGAGGTCTATAGCAATAATGTCTACATCAAAAAATATAAAGAGTTCACGTAAACAACCTAACAATGCTTCTCAAGGAACTAGAAAAGAACAAATCAAACCCCAAATTAGAAGAAAACAAATAATAAATATCAGAGCAGAAATAAATAGAACTGAGACCTAACAAGCCAAAAGATCAATGACACAAAAAGCTGGGTTTTTAAAAAAAGATAAAGTCGACAAGCCATTAGTTACACTAAACCAATAAAAAGATCCAAATAAACAAAATCAGAAATGAAAAATGAGACATTACAACTGACACCAGAAATATACAAAGTTAGTAGATGCTATTATGAAAAACACCACACTAAAAATTGGAAAATTTAGAGGAAATGAATAAATTCATGGACAGTACAATCTACTAGGTTTGAACAAGAAGATAGAAAACCCGAAAGAAAAGAAAAAAAGAAATAGAAAACTGAACAGGCCAATTATAAGTAACAAGACTGAATCAGTAATAAAAAGTCTCCCATCAGTGAAAAGTACATAACCTGATGGTTTCACTGCTGAATTCTACCAAACATTTAAGAAGTAAATACTAATTCTTCTCAAACTCTTTAAGAATATTAAAGAGCAGGGAATTCTTACAAACTCATTCTACAAGCCCACATTTCCCTGCCACCAAAACCAAACAAGAACATAAAAACTATAGGCCAATATTCCTGATGAACACAGATACAAAACTCCTCAAACAATACTGAACAAGCTGAATCTAACAACACATCAAAAAGATTGCTCATCATAACCAAGTGGAATTCATCCCAGGGATATGAGGACGGTTCAGCATATACAAAACAATAAACATGATATATCACATCAACAGAATGAAAGATAAAAGCCATATGATCAACTCCATAGATGCATTAAAAACATCTGATAACATTCAACATCCTTTTATGATAAAAATTCTCAACAAATTATGAATAGAAGGAATGTGTCTCAACATAATTAAGTCCATAAATAACAAGGCCATAACTAACATCATACTAAACAACAAAGAGCTGAATGCATTCTAACATCTGGAACAAAACAAAGATGCCCACTTTTACCCCTATTAAACATAGTACTAGACTATTAAAGTACAGTACTGGACTGTACTATTAAACATAGTACTGGACGTCATAGCCAGAGGAGTCAGGTAAGAGAAAGAAATAAAAGGTATCCAAATTTAAAAGGAGGTTGTCAAAATTTTCCCTGTATGTAGACATGACCATATAAATGTAAAGCCCTAAAATCTACACCAAAAAACTCTTAGAATTGATAAACAAATTCAGTGAAGATGCGGGATATAAAATCAATATACAAAAATCAGTACCATTTCTATACACTAACAACAAAGTAGCTAAAAAAGAAATCAAGAAAGCAGTCCCATTTACAATAGTTACAACAGACACAAAATACCTAAGGATAAACTTAACCAAGTGAAAGACCTCTATGATGAAAATTACAAACCACTGATGAAAGAAATTGAAGAGGACACACAAAAAATGGAAAGACACCCTATGTTCATAAATTAGAATATTGTAAAAATTAACATACTTCCAAAGTGATCTACAGATTCAATGCAATCTCTATTAAAATACCAATGAAATTCTTCACAGAAAAAGTAATCCTAAAATTCATAGGGCATCACAAAAGACTTTGAATAGCCAAAGCAATCCAGAGCAAAAAGAACAAAATGGGAGGTTATCACACTACTTAACCTCAAAATATACTATGAAGCTATAGTTACCGAAACAGTGTAACACTGGCATAAAAAGAGACGCATAGACCAATGGAACAAAACAGAGAACCAATAAATAAATCTGCATTACTTACAGCCAAGTGAGTGTTGACAATGACACAAAGACCACTCATTGAGGAAAGGATAGTCTCTTCAATAAATGGTGCTAAGAAAATGTATATCCATATGCAGAATGAAACTAGGACCCTATCTCTCACCATACACAAAAATAATCTCGAAGTGCATTAAAGACTTATATCTAAGAAAACATAAGAGAAATGCATCAGGACATCAGTCTGGGCAAAGATTTTATGGCTAAGACCTTAAAAGCACAGGCAATAAAAGCAAAAATAAACAAAATTATATCAAACTAAAAAGCTTCTGCATAGCAAAGGAAACAATACAGTGAAGAGAAAGCCAGCATAATGGGAGAAAATATTTGCAAACTATTCATCTGACAAGGGATTAATCTCCAGAATACACAACTCAAAACACAACGAAAAAAGACCCACTAATTTGATTTTAAAATGGGCTAAAGAGACATCTCTTAAAATGAGACATACAGGCCAGAAGTGGTGGCTCACGCCTGTAATCCCAGCACTTTGAGAGGCCAAGACAGGTGGATCACCTGAGCCCAGGAGTTAGACACCAGCGTGAGCAACATAGTGAGACCCCATCTATTAAAAAAAAAAAATCAGCCAGGTACAGTGGCACACACCTGTAAGTCCTAGCTACTCAGGAGACTGACGCAGGAAGATCACTTAAGCCCAGCAAGTGGAGGCTGCAGTGAGCTATGATCATGCCAGTGCACTCCAGCCGAGGTGACAGAGAAAAAAACAAAAACAAAAAACAAAACATACAAATGGCCAATAGATGTGAAAAATGCTCAACATCACTAATCATCAAGGAAATATAAATCAAAAAGACAGTGAAATACCGTATCACCCTGGTTACAATGGCTATTATCAAAAAGACAAAAAATAAACAGGTGAGGATGTGGAGAAAGGAACTCTTATACACTGTTGGTAGGAGTGTAAATTAGTAGAGCCATTATGGAAAACAGTATGGATGTTTCCCAAAAACCTAAATACCAAGCTGGGCACAGCATGTGCTGTAGTCCTAGCTACTCAGGAGGCTGAGGTGGGAGGATCACTTGAGCCTATGAGTTTGAGACCAGCCTGAGCAGCACAATGAGACTCCATCTCAAAAAACAAAACAAACAAAAAACAACTAAAAATAGAAATACCATATGACCCAGCAATCCCACTACTGGGTATATAGCCAAAGGAAAGGAAATCAGTGTATCAAAGAAATATCTCTAATTCCATGTTTATTGTAGCACTATTCACAATAGCCTAGATATGGTATCAACCTAAGTGTCCATCAACAGATGAATGGGCAAAAAAAGTAGTATATACAGATAATTGAGTACTATGCAGCCATGAAAAAGAATGGCATCTCATCATTCACGGCAATATGGATAAGCTAGGAGGACATTATGTTAAATGAAATAAGCTAGGCATGGAAAAATAAATACCACATGTTCCCACTCATATTTGAAAGCCAAAAAAGCTCATCTAATGAAGTAGAGAGTAAAACAGTGGTTAATACAATCTGAGAAGGATAGTAGGGAGAAGGGATAAGAAGAGGTTTGTTAATGGATACAAAATTACAACTAACTGCAGTAGGTAGAATAGAAAAAAATTATAGCTAGATAGAAGGAAAAAGTTCTAGTGTTCTCTGGCATTGCAGGTTGAGTATAATTAGTAATAACATTATATATATTTTCAAAGAACTACAACAGATTTTGAATGTTTCCAACAAAAAGAAATGATATTTGAGGTGACCTATATGCTAATTACCCTGATTTAATCACTGCTCATTATATGCATGTATCAAAATATTACACGATACCCCATAAATGTGTACAATTATGTGTCAATTAAAAATAATTAAAAGCAAAAAAAAAAAAAAATACCAAAGAAGGAATTCCAAATTATCCTGACTAAAGATATTAGTTATTACAATGGGGACTAAGTCCATGGTGGTAATTGTGAAACTCACACTTACTTGCATATACACATGCGTGTCCACCTGTTAAAATTCCAGTCACTTTACAGTCATCACACAATCTTTTATAAAATGAAAAATGAGATTCCTTCACTTTTGTTTTTCTGAGTTTATCATAATCCTTTAACTTAATTTAGCTATATGTTATATTTTGTTTTGGCTATAATGTGACCTCTAGAAAATTGTTCAGGTGGAATTGGAAGAGTCAGTTCAAAAAGGAGTAAAGATTTGAGAAATCACAATCACAGGGAAGAATTAGGGCTCCGCTGGGCTACAACTATGTACAAACAGTTACACTATCATTCCAATCCCACAGAAGAATAAGAGAAAAAAAAAAAAAAAAGGAGGAGGAAAAAGAAATAAACAAGTAAATCAAGATCAAGAAAATGTGTATTCAGTGGCTAAAACCACATGCAGAAGCAATTTGATTTTTGAAAAATCAGTCTCGAGTGTGCAGTAAAATATGTCCATTCACGTGTACATCCTAGCTCCTTAAAGATAAAATTATTTCATAACTCAAGCTTCTATATTTATCATACAAACTTATGCTCCTGCTTCTCAAGGGTAGAGACAATGCTGTGGAACAAAGCAGGCTTTCACAGAATGTTTTTTAAAAATAACCTCATTTGTCTAACTGTACTGACACTAGATAGTAGTGAATGTATACACAGGGAAAAATATGAGGGCAAAGCCCTTCTGCTTCTGAAACATTTACCTCTCCTCGAATAAAACAAGGAATGACAAATGGCCATGAGTTTGTCAGGGAAGTCTGAAAGAAGCTGTGCTCCCATTTCTTTCTCATTTCTATGTCTCCTCCTCCTTTCTTTTAATATAACTGAGAAAACATTTCACCGTAAACTAAGAAGTGGCTGAATGTTTCTGTATGTGCACAGCAACCAGTGGGTGAATTCTCAGACACAGAATGAGGATCCAGGCTGGGTCAATTTCTAACATGATTCTTTAGATGGCAAATGAGGATCTATCACAAGTTTTTCCATACGAATAGCACTTAGGAGTTTCTCTTCAGTATGAATGGCCAGATGCTGAGTAAGATGTTTCCTCTGACCACAGATTTTCTTCAGTAGTTATATGAAAAAATCTTTCCCTAATAGAAGTTCTTGGATGTTGACTCAAGTTTGCACACCTATAAAAGGTCTTCCCACATTTGTTACACTGGTAGGGTTTCTTCCAATATGCATCCTTCGATGCTGAGCGAGGGATGAGCTGCGTCTGAAGGCTGTTCCACATTCACTGCATGCATAGGGCTACTCTCAGTTTGAATGATGGAGTGCTGAATGAGGTTTTCACTCTGGCAAGAAACTTTCTTACGCTTGATGCGCTGATAGGGCTTTTCTCCAGCGTGAACCCGCTGGTGCCTTGTGAGGGGTGACCTACGGTTGAAGGCCTTCCCACAGTCTACACACTCATATGGTTTCTCTCCGGTGTGGATGCTAAAGTGTCGAATAAGGTTTGTGCTCCGGCAAAAGGCTTTCCCACACTCGATGCATTCATAGGGCTTCTCTCCAGTATGAACCCTCTGGTGCCTCCTGAGGCCTGACATGCGGGTGAAGGCCTTTCCACACTCTAGGCACTCATAGGGCTTCTCTCCAGTGTGGATGCTAAAGTGCCGAATGAGATCTTTCCCAATGCTAAAGGATTTTCCACATACTTTGCACTCAAAAGGTTTTTCTCCAGTGTGGGCCCTTTTATGCAGGATATAAGTAGAGTAGTGGGTGAAAGCCTTTTCACATTCGCTGCACACATAAGGCTTCTCCCCAGTGTGAATACGCTGGTGCTGCTTGAGGTGTGACCTGCAGTTGAAGGCCTTCCCACACTCCATGCACTTATAGGGCTTCTCCCCGGTGTGGATGATGTAGTGTTGAATGAGGTCTGTGCTCTCACAAAAGGCTTTCCCACATTCGTTGCACTCAAAGGGTTTTTTTCCAGTGTGGCTTCTGCTATGCAAGACAAAATTGGAGCGGTAGGTAAAGGCCTTTCCACATTCACTGCATTTATAAGGCTTCTCTCCACTGTGAATCCGCTGGTGCCGTGTAAGGTGTGATCTGCGGTTGAAGGCCTTTGCACATTCACTGCATTCATAAGGCTTCTCTCCAGTGTGAATCTGCTGGTGCCGTGTAAGGTGTGACCTGCGGTTGAAGTTTTTCCCACACTCCATGCACCTGTAGGGCTTCTCCCCTGTATGGATGATGTGGTGCTGAAGGAGGTGTTTGCTCTTGCTAAAGGCTTTCCCGCATTCTGTGCAATCATAGGGCTTCACCTGAATGTGAATCTGCTCATGTTGAACAAGGAGGCAATTCTTGTTAAACACATTCCCACATTCCTCACATTTATAGGAATTTTCACCTTCCTGGATCAAGGGATACGAAACTGCTCCACATGAGTTGCATACACAAAGATCATCTTCTGGAGAGACTTGTTCCTGTATAATCACTGAACATAAACCATCATCTGTCCCCAAACCATCATGTTCAGGGCTCGTTTTCCAAGGGAATGTCTCCTGCAGGTCCATCCCTGGTCTCCAGTGGCCTTCCATCTCTGATGGCCCATCCTGATCCTTGGCTTGCTCCAGTTGGGAGTCCCCTGAGGATCCCTGTGTCAGCTGCTCCTCGAGTGAGACTTCCTCAGGCAAGGTCAGGTGAGGAAAGGTAGGCTCTGTTGTCCTGGGTTGTATGCTGTCACCTGAAGGGAATTCAATAGACAAAAGGGCTTATTAGGCATGGCCACATGGAAGAAACAAAATCCCTATTTCAGTGAGAACGAGAAGATAAAAATAGTGATGATTTGAAAATAGCTATTGTTGGGATAGCTTAGAAATGTTAGGGTGACCTAGGGATATTGTTGGCATAAGAACCTCTATGGATGTAACAGTCTGCATAGATGTGGCTGTTTTCCAAATGGTAAGGACATTCCAAGGGCAGGAGGAACTGAAAACGGTTTCTCTCCTGGGGCAGAAAACTGCTCCAGGACTGCTATCAGGAACCCCAACCTGCTGGAAAACTTGCCTGTCTGCAATCCCAAATTGATGTTCTTGTTTAGCTTTAGGCTAGAAATAGCTTTGATCTGTAACGGAAATCTAAAGAACATTGGCTGGGGATGTCTTTAGAATATGTCTGTTTGTCTGATTTCGATAATCTTTTATTCCTGGGATGAATAAACACGAGTGAGGAATTACTCTCGGGGCTCTTGGTCTCGAAAACCTTGAGTCCCCTGACTTCACTCTTTCTCTTCGACTGTCTCTTTTCTTATTCCTTTGCGACACCCTATTTTCAGCCCTGTCAGCTGGGGAACTCCCAGCAAGCTATGATTTGAAATTCCTGAAATCCAGGTTTGCAATTTCTTTCTCTTTGGTGCTTGAATTCTTGACACTTTGAAAGGGAAACCCACAGGAAGAGGCTGGGACTAGGGACAGAGTGTCTGGAATAAAGAGCCCTGCTCACAGTCAAGACTGGGCTAGGTGGACAAAGTAAAGATAATGCTGTGTGTGGTGAATTTACTCAAAGCAAGAACATATCAAGGTGCTACAGAGGCCTGGGAAGGGGGACTCAATGAAGCCTAGATGGGAGACATGAAGAGGCCAGGGAGGCTTCCCAGAGGTGGTGCCTCATTAGTTGAGTCCTAAAGGAGAGGTGCAGTTGTCATAGAAAGAAGATGGAAAGGACCCTTCAGCCTTAGGAAACAGACATAAAAAGGCAGGGAACTGCAGCAAGAGGATGCAGCCCCATGACAGGTGGGTTGGTGAGGACACAGAAACATGTGGGGGCAGAGAGGAAGCTGATGCCCAAGATTATGCCTCGGGGACAGCTGGCGATGGCTACGGACACTCCCAAGACAGGGATCCTAAGACACAAGGTGAACAGGATCTGAACAGACATGTTGAATCCACTGTGTCAGAGGAAGAGATAAGCAAAGTGGTTAACAAAACAGACTGAATCTTGGAAAAGAAAATTAAAAAATGTATTTAAAGATAATAAAAATATGTATGAAGAAATTAATAACATAAAGTTATCAATTCTCCCAAAACTGATCTATAAATTCAATACAACTCTAAAACAGCAACCTGAAAAGATTAGAAAAAGATACAATCTGATAGAGAAAAATAAAACTTTACTTCAAAACAATAATATCTATATGGACTTAATATATAAAATCATCAATTCTACCCAAATCAATGTATAAATACATATATAATCACAACAGGTTTTATCAGGGAACTTTAAAACTGATTCTAGAATGTATATGAAAAAGCTATGTCCAAAATATCCCTGCAGTAAAATAAAAAGGGGGACCCGCCCCATCAGGCTAGAGAATTATTTTGAAATTATAGACTCTAAGACAGTGTGGTACTTGCACAGGAATAAGAGAAACTGACAATGAAAAAAGAGTAGAGAGCTCATAAATCCATTTACGCAGATGGAACTTTGATAGATAGCAGAGGAGGTACAGAAAGCACCTCAGTAGTAAAAGGAAATATTTAGTAAAACGCACAGAAAAACTGGGTACTCACATGTGGAATAAATAAAATTCCATTGCTATATCATACCATCTTGCTCAAAATCAGGCTCAGTTTGATAAAGACTCAATATCAAGCATGAAGATTTTTATTGTTATTTTGAGAGATTTTTATGTTTTGTTTTGTTTTTACAGACAGGTCTCACTGTCGCCCAGGCTGGAGTGCAGTGGCACTATCACACCTCACTGCAGCCTTGAACTCCTCCTCTCTCAGCTTCCCTATTAGCTGAGACTACAAGCACATACCACCATGTCTCGCTAATTTTTTAATTTTTTTGTAGAGACAGGTTCCCACTATGTTGCCCAGGCTTGTCTCAAACTCCTGGTATCTTCGAACTTTTGTATAAAATAAACAAGAATATCTTACTGATATTGTGGTTAAAGCAAGATTTCCTAATCAAGACACAAAAGTAGTGCTCATAAAAGAAAGGGATTAAAAATTACAAATAAGAAACTCTATTCAACAAAAGATACTTTAAAGAGATTAGAAAGACAAAATTTAAAATCTAGAAGAATATATCACAGTATAACTAATAAAATGCATTGTATTAGTTTTACTAGGAATGTACAAAGAATGCACAAATCCAAAAGAGAAAGGCAAATAAGTTAATAAAAAAATAGGCATTTATCTGAAATGACATTTCTCAAAAGAAAATATACAGTGGTCAAAAATCATGTGATAAGATGCTCACATGAGCATCTTAAATGCATGTAATGAGAAAATTAAATGCATGTAATGAGAAAAATGCAAATCACAACATAAAGATACGATTATGTACCCATTTTACTAAAAAATGGCAAAAGAGGCTTATATTAGTTGTTAGATTATAGATCAATGGATCTCTCACACTTTCCTGAAGGAAGTGTACATCGGCATCACCCCGTTAGGAACAGGGGACAACAGAAACAACGGACAGCATTCTGGGGGGTTCAAGAACAGTCAGAACTAATCTATGCGGACAGAGTCTAAATATGGGATGGCAGAATAAAAGAGGCTACTGAGGGCCTAAGACCCTAATGAGGTGCTGTACATAGCCTGTGTATTGATGTAGGTGGTAGTTACTTGCGTTTACACATAAACAAACGTTCATCAAGTAGACTTCTTAAGATTTTTGCACAACATGAGTTATATCTCATTCAAAAAGGAATGAGATATAAACAAGCAAATAATTAAATTAGCATATTAATTAATCAGGGTTATTCATGGACAATGGATATTACCTTGAAAAGCTGAACATTAGTATAAACTATAATCCAATAACTCCACTTTTAGGAACATTATCATGAGAAACTTCTGCACATGTCCACAAGGAATACATGTACATAAAAGCTCATGGCAGCACTTTTGTGAGGGAAAAAAAAACGTAGACAATTAAATGTCCCAGGAAATAGATGAGTACACTGTGATATAGTCGACCAATGGAATAAGTGATGCCTACAGCATCAGGCATCATGAATTTAAGTTAGATAACACAAATTAAAAAAGCAGATACCAGAAAACTACATCAAGCAGAACACCATGTTTTAAAAAAATTTTTTTTAAATTAAAAGTGTGCAATACACTGTTTAGATGCACATACACACATGCATGCACAGACATACTATAAGACAATCCTGAAAAATACTGGAGTGACAAGTTAAAGCAGGGGTCCTCAAACTTTTTAAACAGGGGGCCAGTTCACTGTCCCTCAGACCATTGGAGGGCCGGACTGTAGTTTTTAAAAAAACTATGAACAAATTCCTGTGCACACTGCACATATCTTATTTTGAAGTAAAAAAACGGGCAAAAACACCCGCATGTGGCCCAAGGACGCCTGAGTTAAAGGAACAGACAAACTTCTTAAAAGACATAAATTACCAAAACTGACATAAAAAGAAACAGAACATCTGAATAGTCCTAGATCTACTGAACAAATTGAATTTATACATAAAAGCTTTCCCACAAAAAAGGAATGGGATAATAAAACCATAATTCAGGCCACAAGTTGTCTCTGAAGGAGTCATGAAATGGAAAAGGGAAGAAACCCATAGATAGAGGTAGGCAGGCTGGTGCTAGAGACTGAATATTTGTGTCCCACAGAGTTCATATGTTAAAACCCTAATGTGCAATGTGATGCTATTTGATGATGGGGCCATTAGGAGGCAATTAGGTCATGAAGGTGGAGCCCCCATGATGGGATTAATGCCTTTATAAGAAGAAACACCAGAGCTTGTTTCCTGTCTCCACTTCCCACCATGCTAAGGATACAAGATGGCCATGTGTAAATCAGGCAGTAGGCCCTCACCAGACACCAGATGTGCCAGTACTTTCATCTTGGACTTCTCAGCTTCTAGAACTATAAGAAATAAATGTTTGTTGCTCAAGCCACATAGGTTATGGCATTCTTGTCATAGCAACTCAAACTTGCTAACAATAGGGTATATGAGTAATGTTCTCATTCTTGAGTTGGGTGATGCTGTTATGAAATAAACAAGCAAATAATTAAATTAGCATATTAATTAATCAGGGTTATTCATGGATTAATGATCAGAGTGTGTCATGAGCCAATGTTTATGATTAATCAAAATATGAACACCTGAGGTCCACTAAAAAGAGTTAGAGGCCATTTGTATATTATAGTTTAAGAGCTCATGGCCAGGCGTGGTGATTCAAGCCTATAATCCTAGCACTCAGGGAGGCCGAGGCAGGCAGATCACTTGAGATTAGTAGTTCAAGATGAGCCTGAGCAAGAGTGAGACCCTATCTCTACTAAAAATAGAAAAAATTAGCCAGGTGACTAAAAATAGAAAAAATTAGCCAGGTGTGGTGGCATGTATCCGTAGTGCCAGCTACTCGGGAGGATGAGGCAGGAAGGTCACTGGAGGCCATGAGTTTAAGGCTGCCTAAGCAACAGAGCAAGACTCTGTCAAAAAAAAAAAAAAAAACCAAAAAACCCAGAAAAATTCTAGGCCCAGCTCCAGCAAACTCGATATTAGTTTTTATTGTGGCACTTAGCAAGCCACTCAAATTCCATAAGCCTACATTTAATCTTCAAAAAAATAGGGCTAAAGATAGGGCCTGCCTTATAGGACTGTAGGGAAGATGAAGTAAAACACTGCGTATCCACGTCCAGCACGGAGCAGGGCACCAAGAAAGAAACCAGTGCATACTAGCTATCACATTTTATTATGAGTTAGTTAAAGAATATACACCTGGGACCTAACATGGAAGTATGTAAATTGAAAATGTAAAAACACAGGGATTAATCTTGGAAAGTATTTAAGAGTAAAAAGGATGGGCTCTGAGATGCCTGATGAAGCCAATATTAAAGTGAGATCAGAGTAAGAAAAGAATGAAAATCCATTAGAAAAAGGAAAGAGAATTCAAAAGGGCCAGATGATCAAGCACAGAAAAATCCGAAAAGTTTGTGCTGTACCATGAGGTGATACTGCTGCAAGGTTAAGAGTGTGTCTCTGGAGCGAGAACCCCTCAATTCAAATCCTGCCTATCCTAAGACAGTTGGTGTTAAACAAATTCATTTAGCTGCTCCCACTCTCAATTTCCTCATGTGAAAAACTAAGAGACTCTCAGTTTCTATCTCATAGGCTGAGCTGAGAGTTAAATAGGAAAATTCCCATGAAGGACTTGGCACAATGCTAGACATCACATGAGAGTTTAATAAATTAGAGGCCATCATGATTTATCATTATTCTCACTGTTGTGTTTGAAAATCAGGATGAAAGCAGTGACTTTACAATGGTTTCACTGCTGTGGCACAGAGAAACAGGATCACAAGTACTCAAAGAGTTAAGGGAAAGTTACCACGTGCTGACAAGGATATGAAGCAAGGGAAGCTTTCACAGGCCAATGGTGGGAATGTACGATGGTGCAGCCACTCTGCAGAATGGCTGGGCAGTTTCTATTAAAGCTGAACATACACCTACTCCATGATCTGCCCTGTACACACACTAGAGTATATTCCTAACAGAAATCAGTGATTACATCCACATAAAACATGAACAATATTCTCAGCAGCATTCTTCACAGTATCCCAAAACTAAAAACAACAGGAATTTCCATCGAGAGGAAAGAAATGAATAACAGTTTTCACACAAAGAGATACTACAACGTATTGAGAATGAACCAACTGTAACTGTATATAACTATGTGAAATGAATCTCATAGACATGATGATCAAAAGACAACAGAATCCTAGCACTCTAGGAGGCCAAGGCAGGCGGATCGCTCCAGGTCAGGAGTTCGAAACCAGCCTGAGCGAGACCCCGTCTCTACCAAAAATAGAAAGAAATTAATTGACCAACTAAAAATATATATACAAAAAATTGGCCGGGCATGGCGGCGCATGCCTGTAGTCCCAGCTACTCTGGAGGCTGAGGCAGTAGGATTGCTTGAGCCCAGGAGTCTGAGGTTGCTGTGAGCTAGGCTGATGCCACGGCACTCACTCTAGCCTGGGCAACGAAGTGAGATTCTGTCTCAAAAAAAAAAAAAAAAAAGACAACAGAAACAATGGACAGCATTCTGGGGGGTTCAAGAACAGTCAGAACTAATCTATGCGGACAGAGTCTAAATATGGGATGGCAGAACAAAAGAGGCTACTGAGGGCCTAAGACCCTAATGAGGTGCTGTACATAGCCTGTGTATTGATGTAGGTGGTGGTTACTTGCGTTTACACATAAACAAACGTTCATCAAGTAGACTTCTTAAGATTTTTGCACAACATGAGTTATATCTCATTCAAAAAGGAAAAGACTATACGAGCAAATGGAAGATATTGAACACAAGTGTATACATCTCTTACAAGTATGAGACAATTTCACCAAAAAGATTGACTGCACAGGGAAAGTAGAATAAACACTAGTGTGAAGCCATTAGAGAGGAATTTATTTGTTTTGTTTTTCCCTAATGTAAGGAAATTGAGCATGTTTTTATGCTGAGTAGAGAATAAAGTTAGAGAATAAAGTTAGAGAAGAAGCAGAAAAGAAGTAAAGAAACAAGTTCCCTGAAAAGGTATGATCTCGATTCTGGGGCAGGAATTGGCCGAGGTCCAGGGCAAGACCTCTAGGGAGCTGATAATGGAGGCTAACACATATGAGAGATTTAGATGAACGTGTAAGGGTTGAGAATCAGGTAACATAAGAACACAGACTCTATTTTCCACATAAAAATATGCTGAGACATCAGTGACTAGGTGAGTGGCAGATGTTGGGAACAGATCTGAGAGGCTGGGGGAGCTGATGCAGGAGACAGAGCAGAGCAGAGGCACAGAGATGTGAGAACAGAACGGAGTGGTTTGGCATCACCCAGAAAAAAGATGATGAGACTAGGGGTAGGTATACACACAGTCTAATGCAGGCAGTGAGGGGGATGGATTCAAGAGACGTGCATGATACAAAATGGACAGGATTTAGAAATGTCTGGACATAGGGATTGATGGATTTGGAGGGGTACAGGAGTTGTCTGTGATTGTACCCCGTTTTCTAATTTGCTTACAGGGCATGACCATTCACTGATACTTGGTATATGGGAGAAGTGGGCAACATCAAGAGCTCCTTTTCAGGCATGTTCAGCTTGAGGTGTCTTGTCCACATTCACAGGAGATGTGGGACTGAAGAATGAAGGACAAGAACAGACTCAGAAGGGCTGAAAAGACACATTCCTGGGCTGGGTGAGCTGCCCACGGGACTAATAGAGGGGAGAGACCATAACTTTGTGGTGGTGCTAATCATCACATGTGATGGTCCACCCAGCACCCTCAGCTGCCCAGATGTGGGGCAGAGAAGGCCAAATGGCACCTTTAGGTTCTAGAAAAGTCACTACTTCTAAGTATCTCATTGACCCTCAGATGATGGGTGGAGGGAGAAGGTAGGAAAGGGGTATGTATAGCAGAGCAGGAAAGACCTTGTTTCCTCACAGTTCAGATGGAAATATGATATTATCACTTTTCATTAAAACTAGTGACATGGTATGAATGTTAATACCATACTTCCACAGAGCCAGTCACTATGCATCAGGCACAGGGTCAAGCATTTTCATGTGCAATCTATTACATCCTCAAATAATCCAATGACATAAAGCTATTAGGAATAGGATTCTTTTAATTTATTTATTTTTAGAGATGGGGTCTTGCTATGTTGCCCAGGCTGGAGTGCAGTGGCTATTCACAGGCCCAATCATAATACTCCATAATCTGGAAGTCCTGGGCTCAAGTGATCCTCCCACCTCAGACTCTAAAGTGGGTGGGACTACACGCACAGGCCATCATGCCCTGCACTACTACAATTCTTTAAAAACAAAGTGAGCAGCTTGGGAATGATGATGAAAGGCAAGGGGAAAAAAAACTAACTGAGCACAGAGGACTGACTAGATGTTTGCCAAACCATTTGCTCTTCTCCTAGGGCACCCAAGTGTGGCCAAAAGTCTTGTCACTGGAATGTGAGGGGAAGTAATGTGTGCGGAAGTGGGTGTACCACCTTCCCTTCTCTTCTCATTTCCCTGCTACCAGCTGGAGGATGCCAGGGAAGCCTTAACACTTCACGCTGATGACAGAAGGCACCTCGCTCTGTGAATAACTGTGTGGTACAGAGCTCCTCAATGATCCACAGGCCCCTCGTGTGAGAAAAATTGTTTTCATATTGTGAGCCACCAACATCTTGGAGTATACCTGTTAGAGCAGCTAGATTTAATGTAGCCAAACTTACTGCAAAGGCACAAGATCATGCAGCTTCCCTGGGATCACATGGCTGTTTCATGTCAAAGCTAGTTTTAAAGCCCAAGCAGTTAGGGCCAAGAGCTTGAACGTATGCAATGTACTCCTCACCTCCCCACGAGCAGTGAAGAGGAGTGTGAAGGGGCTTAACAGGGTGGAGGGCACAGAGACCACAGGTTAAGGGGAGAGTGTGAGGGGGCTGAGCAGGGTGGAAGGCACGGAGACCACAGGTTAAATGGCTCCATGGACCCTAGACCCCCAGAGAGGCCACAACAAGAAGATTCCCACAAAATTCAGAGGCAGTGTTCACCTTTCCATCTGGCATCACCCCAACCTTCCCAGCTGCTGGCTCCTACCTGGACAGGAGTTTTGGAAGAGATCTTCCTCCACCGCCCAGAAGTCCTGGTTGGGCTCCAACTGGTAGATCAGCTCTGGTTTAGACAAAGAACAACCTGTGCATGGAGAACAAAAGAGGACACAGGGTGTTTGGTTGGAAGAAAGAAACCTCTCAATCTAGTCTGGCACTTCAGAATGGGGAAGACCTTGAAATGAAGCTATTTTC
>VSMD01112533.1:0-19276 GCA_008750895.1 Mirza zaza
ATAAGAAACTCCTGGGTAATGTCATTTCCCCTTCAGCCCGGTGTGCCTGCTGTGTTGAAAACCTTTGTTCTCAAAGCAGTGTATTGAGGTGACAGTAGTTTCCTATTTTAAGAGGGGTTCTCAATGTAATCTCTCAACCCTTTTAAAATGAATGCACACAGTGGCAGTTTCTCCTAGGCTCAAAGCTGAGTACTCTCCCATCATTTTAATAATATTTTAGGCAAGTCCTATGACAATTATACCAATAAGTTTACTCAAACCCCCATCACCCCTACCATCCCTATGTTTTGCTTGTCCATACTCCCTTCACCCTTTCTTCTGCTATTATCACTGGCATTTCTGCTTGCAGTTGAAAGGAATAAGCAATTCCATATTACAGCAAACTCAATGGCCCTGCTTCATAGCCTTTGCTGAAAGGAGAAAAGGGGAGGAAGTATGAAGGGCCATCCTGGGTTGAGATCAGGCACTACCAGAAGCCAAGCTTGTATTTCAAAAACAGGCTCTTGGTCATGTTCCCAGCAGATAAATCTTCACTGGTTTGGAGAGTAGGAAGGACTATTTTACAAACACCACAGTGTTTGAATTTCTGGAGGCTACCCAGGCCAAGAATACATCCCTGCAGTGCTTCACCACACACTCATTGCTGCAGTACTCATTGTCCCAGTCCTTACTCACAACCGGAGGGTTCTCACAACCAGACCTCACACATCGAGGCTGGGGTGAGAGTGTCCCAGGAGACTCACTCACCAATTCAACATCCATTGGAGAAGGAGACTCAACCTCAGGAACTACATCTGTGATCATCTCACAGATTGTCTCAGGAGAGGTGGCCTCCACTGTATGGGCCTCAGGGCTGTTGTTCATAGGCCGCTCAGGACTACTTTCAACAGCTGGTGGGACTAAGGTAGTCTGCATTTTCAAAGTGGGTAGAGGCACAATCTTCTTGATCTGCAGAGGAGGTGGCTATTGCTGTAAGTTGATTCGAACTTTCTGAGGTGGAGGCTGTTGCATGGCCTGGAGTGGAGGTGGCTGCTGCAGAATGGTAACTTGCTGCTGAGTAGGGGGCTGAGGCATCTGTTGTAAAGGAGGAGGCTGTAGTCGAGGTGGAGGCAGTTGCATAGAAGCAGCAGCTGCTGCTGCTGCCTGCAACACTGACCGAGTGACAATCTGGGCTTGTTGACTGGGCTGGATAGTAGCTGTACTGGTTTGGCCTAGTTGGAGCCCATGGGAGGTAACCACTGTGGCTGGGATAACAGTAACCATCCCTCCTTGAGACATAGTAATAGAAGAGGGCAACATCTGTTTGGTAATAATCAATTTGGTGATATTAGGCTGACCCCCAGCCCCAGAAGATGCCTGGTTTGCCACATAGGATGAAAGAGTGGAGTTAACAACAATGGAAGGGGACAGGGCAGGGGGTTCTGTTGAGGCTGGAGCTGGAGATGCTGGGTCAACAGTAGCCATAGGAGGTGGAGAAGGAGTCTGTGATGCTGGCATTGGATCCAACTCCACTGTTTCTACAGTGGCCTGACACTCTTGGTTGTCTTTATAAGCAGCCAGAGCCTTCAGATACTCTTTCTTGGCAGCTTCAGTTTTCCTCTTATACACCTGCTTTTGCTTCTCTCCAAGACTGTCCCACATGGAGGCCACAATTTTTGAAACCTCTCCAAAAGTGGCATTGGGATTCTGTCCCTTGATGGCAGCCTGTGTATCACGGAAGAATAAAGCATATGCTGAAACTGGTTTCTGAGGTTCATTCGGATCTTTCTTTTTTCTCTTCTTTGGGGCTTTCTGCTTTTTCCCTGCTTCCACCACCACTGTCTTCTGGCTGGGAAGTTGCCTCCGGAACTCCTCAACACCATCCTCGTGAAGTGAACTAGTAGGTGAAGGGGTGGTTGAAAGACGATCCTCAGGTGACTGGGCAGGTGGTAGGATGGTGCCGCCGCCTAAGCTCAAACCAAGTTGAGAACTCAATTCTGACTGATCAATGGTGGTCAACTGGCTATGCCCCATCAAGCCAGATGTTATGTCTGTCATTGGAACATCAATTGTAACAGGTGGGTTGGCGCTATACTGAGTTCCTATAGAATGGTCCAAATCCATGGTCAAGCCCCCACTCAGGAGCCCCCCGCCCTGCTCCATCAAGCCATGGGTCATGCCCACAGGCATGTCCAATGTCTGGACCCCATATTGGGCTGAAAAACTGCCATCCTGTGAGGAGGAAGGGTCTGCCAGGTCATCAAAGTGGCCAACCACATCCGAGACAGCCAGTGAGGGATCAGAATCCAAGGAGATAGGTGGGATTTCAAATTCCTCATCACCCATGCTTGGAGTATGGAATGTCTCGGCCCCAGACAGGAAGGGGTGCGAGGGTCCTGTGATCGTCAGGTAATTGTCATTTCCTCCGGGAAACCGGAATCCTGAGGACTCGGGACCATGACTTATGCTTATCTCTTCAAGTACATCATCATCGGGGACACAGGTAACCTGCGGTGCACCGCCTTCAAGGCTGGGGCAGGGATCCAAAGCTCCCAAATCGAGTCGCGGGGGCGGGCCAATTGTTTTAATTTTTAGCTCCTACATATGAGTGAGAACATGTGAGATTCATCTTATTGTGCTTAAACAATATTTTTAAATAATTTTGCACATGAAACAAAGTTTGTATACATTGAACCATCAGAAAGCAACGGTGTCACTATCTCAGCTACTGGAGTGGATAGTCTGTGGTTGTTTGGCATCACCATCACTCCTAACTCTCAATATATATGCTACTGACAAGTAATCATTTTCTTATACTTATTCACCTATAAGTACTTAACAGTGAAAAATAAAACATACCATCGATACAGTGAAAAAATAATGCGTTCAGAGTAACTAAGCAGCACAGTGCATGAGCAGAATACCCATATCAGCTGTTAAACAACGGCAGCAACATTATCACTCTTACAGGTTGAGTATCCCTTATCTGGAATGCTTGAGACCCAGAGGTGTGGAATTTTCCACTTGTGGCACTCAAAAAGTTTTAGATTTTGGAGCATTTTGAATTTTGGATTTCAGATTTCACATTAGGGATGCTCAGCCTATACTTAAATATTTATGGTATTTGAAGAAAACAAAAGTAACCAGTGTCAACGGAAAAAAGCCAAGCTCTGTAAAATAATTTTAAAGAGATTTATTCTGCGCCAAATTTGAGGACCATGACTCACAGTAGACAACACATCACCCGATTTAAAATATAAAGATGCCTGTCAGTGTTCAGGTGAGTCTTCCTCTCCTCCCTGCTCCCCTCCCCCTTTTCCTTTTTTCAGAGGAGCCACGCATAGCCTGTTTCTTGTATTAGCTATATTTCAGTGTCAAAGAGTGGATATACTGTATATCTTCCAGTTAATCCTCTGTGAGAACTTTTTGAGTTTTGAATAAATGTGACCTGGAGTCAGCTGTTCTTTGTTGCCTGTTGGGCACCAGCATTTTCTTTTGTTCAATCAGTTGTCTTTTTTATGCTTTTTATGTAAATTATGACAAGAAAGAAAATACAGGCTTTTATGTTTACTGATTTAACACATTGAGGTGGAATGATAAACTGTGCAAGCTGATGAGGTTGACCAGGACAGTTTGCACTGTAAAAGGGCATCTTTCTTCTATATGGAGTCGGGTTCAAGGGTAGGTCTCAGGTTCTCCATAAGTCTCCACTGCAGTAAGAAGAAATATGGGCCCCAAGTTTTGATGCATAGAATATTGCTGTAATAATTTTAGCCTAGAAGATTTTTGATGTGGACATTACATTGTCTTGTCCGTGAAATAATCTCAGCAGATACCCATAGAGCATTTAATTCTGGGCAATTAAATTCTTGTTCATCTTCTGAGATACATCCAAAATGTAGCCTGGGTGCCTGAAGGCATGGACTTGTTACATGGGGGAGTTAGATAGTTTCTTTCAACAATTATGTTTTTAAATGTTTTAACTACATCCTTAAATGTCCTAATGACTATGATGATAAGTTAACAGGAGAAGTCTGGCTAATAAAGCATGTTCAGAAATATAGAAAGTAGAATGACTAGCAGTATGGTATGATACAAAGGGCACAGGCTTTAGGTCAAATGTTGAGACCTTGTAACCTTGAATAAACTTTACCCCTGTAAGCCTCAGTTTCACAACCTATAGAATGAGGATAATTAACATTTACTTGCAGGGTTGTTGGCACATAGCATAGTGCTCAATAAATGGTATGGTATTTATAATTTGAAACACTTTAAAATATATACACATTAAAATATATAAAAGATTGAAAATTATAGATGTACATATTCAAATATGAAGAATATTACATATTAAACAGTACATATTTAATTAAAGAATTATTTGGGAAGGATAAAAATTAAGATAATGTTAGTGCTGTACTCTCTGAGGTAAATTTTACAGAAGTGCTTATTTTCCATTGTAGGATGTGAAAGTATGGCATTATAGTATATTTGCAAAAGTGAATCATTAGTTTCTGGCGAAGATAGGCTCTTAATCCAATAGACAATATATGATCAAATATTTTATAATTCCCAAATGATCTGATCTAAGTGGTTTGACTTCTTCTTTTACTTCCTGTGGGCAAAGATATCTCTATCCCTTATTTTTTTTCCATTAAAACTAAGAGAGAGAGGGAATTTCTGTGGAGTTGAGGCACAGGGAAAGATGAGATTAGTTTGTTTTGTTTCCTGGCTTACTTTCCTTTAACCTGCTAACCTGACTTTCTTCTCTTTCTTTTCCCTGATGTGTTCACACCAGCTCGACAGATGTCATAAAGAGGGGGTGGGGTAAGTGAGAAAATGGGCTGACAGGGTTGCGATGGTGTGGTGGGGAAGCCAGCGAGGACAGCCACCCCTCACAGGCCATGGCTAACACCAACTTGACAAACCACTTCTTAGCTCCTTTGGAGTCTGAGAGTATTTGTTTTCAGTCACTTTGTCCTTCAGACACAGCCAGAATAATTTCAGAGTCCAAATTACCTGGGGTAAAATACTGCTTGGCTTTTTATTTTCTGGAGCAAAGCTAATTTTGTCTTTTCTCCTTTCAAAGAAGGATGTGCAGGGCTCTGTTTCTTGGTAGGCTTTCACTCCAGTTAACTCAATTCATCCAGGCCTCTGCGAGGGCTGTGAGAGGAGTAGGACCGGCTCACTTCTTTGAGTTAAAATGCTCTGAAAGTTCAGTTATTAACATAGAAAGACATTTTACTTATAATTGAAATGCTGCAAGGATTGATGACAGCAGCTAAAACATATTGAATGCCTATGTGTATCAGGCCCTGGGTGTGCTAAGATCTTTGGATGTTTAATCCTCACAAGGTACCATCACTTTATAAGCCATTTGCAACATTATTATAAGCATATTTTGATGTTTATTTAAAACAGAGTTGAGAGATTTTCCTCCTAACCTGCCTCCTAACTTGCATAGTTCAAAAGCAAGTTGGTGAAATTATATCTTTTTCCCTTAAAATTAAGCAACAAACTTCAAATCTAAACTTTACCTAATATTGAAAATATTATACTTTACTATATAAATATTATATTGTATTATAAAAATATTATAAGTATGTTAAAAATATACCACAGGTCTATGTTTTTGGAGAACACGGGTAACAGCAAGAGAGCTCTTGAGGTGGTAGAGGTTAAGGTAAGGGGAAATAGGTATCCAGAGAAGAGAGGGGGAGGGGCATTTTTCATAGTAGGGGGTTGGGGTGGTTGTTGAAGGGAAGAGGAAGGTCAGCCAGGAGGAAGGGGAGGGTCAGGTGGGAGGGGACAATGCAGTGAGATTTGGACTTTAAGCCCAGAGTCCCAGCATGGGCTTCACAGAAACTGGCATCTAACGATCTCTGTCCCTCTACTGACTCCTGCTAAACTCCTTACCTGTTGCTTACAGCTCACAACTGAGCTCTGAGCTCTGTCCGCATGCCCAGTGCTCAGACCCAGTGAACAACTGAAGCTAGGAGTGGCCTTGGCCTCTGAGTCCATTGGGGGAGGCTCTGACTAGGTGTGGTGGGCCAGTGCTTGGGTCCTAGGGGCGCAGCAGTGTCCAGGGGAGGTGTTCTGGAGCAGGTGACCACTGGATTCCATTTCTGTGAGGAGCAGTAGCAATTAGCTACAAAGAGGGTGGGCTGGGGTCCTGCCCAGCAGAGGCACCTGCACCAGGAGGCGCAGGTGAGAAATATTTGAGGTTCCTTCTGCCAATTAAAGCAGTTTGATGTATTTGGAGCATGTGTGAAGTGCAGTATGGAAGGGCCTCTCACAGAGGGATATGAAGAATGATTCTGTTTTAAAGATGTACCATCCTTAGAAATCAAATATTTATGTATGAGAATTTGCAGTTAAGCAGGTCTCGGTGAGCCAGGTTCTTTTTAAATTTTTAAATTCTTTTTGGCTCACAAACCCTTTTAACTAAAGCCTGGATCTTTCCCCACAGAGAAGCATGAATGCAGTACACATAATGCTTGCCAACTATCACACAGGCTCACATATGTCTCACACAGGCTCATATGCATGGTCACTCACGTTCACATACACACTTATGCATGCTCACCCATAGGCCCACATGCATGCTCACATACCTCCGTATAATCTTAGAGGTTCACAGGTCTTTTGAAGCACATGGCTGTTCCCCTGGTTAAGGTAAAATCTGTTTCATACTAACTGGAGCCAGTAGAGATGTTTTTGTTATAGGAATTATGAAATGGGATTGGCTGTTATTCTGTTTATAGAGTTGAACAACATTGTGTACATATTTTTGAACCTTAAGTGCTGTGTAATTAGAAATTAAAATCATTTCATGATATGAGTCTCTAAGCAGCATATATTGTCTCTTTAAAAACTTTTAATTCTAAATCTTTTAAATTTTTATTTATATTCTGTCTCATCCCCTGAAATGATTTAAGATAGCTTTATGTATTAGTTTAAACTTTTTATTAAGGAAATTTTCAAATGTATACTAAAGTAGAAATCATAGTATAATTACCTTCCATGTATCCGTGACCTAACTATAATTATTACCACATAGCCAAATTTATTTTATATAGTGCTCTGTGTTTCCATAATCCCATCCCCAAAATTTTTATAATAAATTCTGGATGTCATATTATTTCAGCTGTGTTTATTATAGTATATATAAAGATATATATTGGTTCTTTAATTGGTTCTCTTAAAAACTAACTACAGTACCTTTACACTAAGTTAATAATAGTTCATTAATATTATCAGATACATATCAGTGTTCATATTTCCCCAGTTGTCTCATAATTGTTTTTCATAATTAATTTGTTTGAATCAGGGTCCAAATAAGGTCTATATGTTATAATTGGTTGATGTCACTTAAGTCTTGAATCCCCTTCTCCCCCCTCCCTCTTTTTTCTTCTTTCCTCCTTTCTTTCTTCTCTTCTTTCTCTCTTTCTTCCCCCTCCTTTTTTCTGTGTCTCTGTCTCTGTGTGTGTCTCTCTCTACCTCTTCTTCCCCCATAATCTGTTTGTTGAGGAAACTGGGCCATTTGCTATGTCTTGTTTCTTTCATAGTTTGAATTTGACTGATTACATTCAGTGATGTTCCTTCATCCCTTTTTCTGTAAATCAGTATTTATATTTAAAGGCTTGATCAGGTTCAGTCTTGATTTTTGGTAGGGAGAGGCACAAAAGTAGTTCATAGTTGGTCTTATTATGTATTTACATTAAGAGGACTGCAATGTCTTATTTTTCTTTGTGTAATATCAACAACTGTTGAAGATCATTGTTAAAAATCTGTTATTTTGTTAGAAATTGCAAAGTGGTGATAATCTAATTCTGTAAATCTTTCTTCAGTGATTAGCTGAAATGCTTTTAAAGGGAAAAAGTTGTAAATACAGTCGTCCCTTGGTATCTGTAGGGGACGCCCTACAGATACCAAAGTCCACAGATGCTCAAGTTTCTGATATAAAATGAGGAAGTATTTGTATAACCTACACAAATCCTCCTATATACTTTAAATCATCTCTAACTTACTTATAATATCTAATACAATGAAAATGCTATAAATAGTACATTGAACTGTTTAGGGAATAATAACAAGAAAAAAGTTTGTATGTATTCAGTACAGATACAACCATCATTTTTTTCTTGAATATTTTTGATCCTCAGTTGGTTGAATCTGTAGATGTGGAACCCATAGATGTTGAGGACCGACTGTTTTTGGTTACTCTGAGCTATAGAAAGGCAAAATAAATGATCAGTTCTTTTGCATTCCAGTTTTTAATGACTTGGTTTCTTGCCATCCTCCATTGGTGACCACTTTTAAAAATATCATTATGAACCCATGGAAGTAAATATTTTTGATGTGCTTCAGTCCATTGTACTTTGTTGACCCTCTATTTGTCCTAGTCTGTGCCCCAGGGAACCTTTTCCATTTGGCCTCTGCATTCTTTTGATGTAGCTTTGTAGTCTTTGCTTCATATCTGGTATGAGAAGGTGATCCATGCATTTTTCCTGCTCCAAATCTGGAATTGGCACTTTTCCCAAGGAGTCCAAGGGCAGATTTATTTTAATTTTTAAAATCTTTAAATAAAAATTAACACTCTGTACTTTATCGTGATCTTTCTGCTAAAGTACTAATTTTGGTTGTTGACTTGCAGCATGTAGCGAGCAGTATCTTGTTCACCTTTTTATTTATCTATGATTATTTATCTATGAATAGTGGTAGTTCAGTCCTTTTCCTCTGTTAAGGTTTAGTTCTAACCTCCCTCATCCTTATTTTGCTAATGACCCCTGTGTTCTTTCATCTGGTCCTGTTGTCTCCTGATGTAGGTTAGTTTTTAAATGGCATTCTTTCCTGCTGCCACCACACTGGAGCCCTGCTCTAGAACCACTGTTGTGTTGTTTGTTTTTACTCCACATGTGCCTGTCCCCTCTCCCCCATCCCTACTCTATAGTAGAACTGTTTTGTGTATCTTTATGACAAAATCAATTTGTATTTTATTTGCTTTCCTTTTTCAAAGTGAGTTCAAATCAAATATCCCATTCAATTCCTACAACTGCTTTGTCAAGACCATTGGGTCTATATTGTTATTTGCACTTTATGAATAAGGAAAATTGAAACCCAGAGAGCTTAATGGGCCTACGGTCCCACCATTAGTAAATGATGAATTAATGAGCAGCTGGAATTAGAATTTAAAGCTGCAGAGTTGATGATGCCCCATCCCCAACCATAAATCAAAGGACTCCTTGCAACATATTTTGAGGCACTCAAGTCAAGACAGTCTGAAAGGGCTTTCCTGAGTGATATTTGCCCCCTTATGGTGAGCTTTTGCTTTGGATTATGGTTTTATATTTCTAATACTGTGTACAGAGATTGGCAGTGAGATCTCATGCTCCCTTTGAGTTCTGAAATATTGGAACATAAAGAATGTATAGTAGGGGGCAGTTTTGACTTCCCTTTACTAAGGTTTTTTAACCTGGAGAGAGAGTAACCTTAAGGACCAGAAGTTAAGGGAAAGAATGACATGAATATAAAGAAGAAATGATAAGAAAAGGCAGTATTTTTCTTTTTAAAAATTTAAACAGTGATTATTTTTTAAAAAAACAGAATTAACTATTTAGAGAAAACAACTGCTCTTTTTATCTTTTAAGAGGGTGACAATGTGCTGTTACGGTCCATAGCCAGAATCTGAATGGGGCCTCACAAGTACAAGACGACTGTACAGTTATTCTCAAGTAGAATGGTCAGTCAGTGTTTTTAATTTAGTTTTTCAAAAAGTTAATATTGTTTTGATAAAACTGAAAAAGGTGACAACTAAAAGAAAAAGAGTAAGCAGGCCCTTTCTAACACAGAGACTACCAAGGATGTTTTCTCCAGCAATTATGTTCTTTATAGTAACTTAATAGTTTTTATTCCCTTGCTAAACATGGATTTGGGGTTATGCAATTTTCAGAGAATATGCACTGTTTAGGTGTAAATTTTAAGTGTGTAAGGAGTGTCCTGTAACTTGTATTACTATCTGTAAGTTGTTGTAATGTTCTTAAAATTTTGTTTGTTTGATTTTTTTTTTCTTTTTTTTTTTTTTTTTGAGACAGAGTCTCACTTTGTTGCCCAGGCTAGAGTGAGTGCCGTGGCGTCAGCCTAGCTCACAGCAACCTCAAACTCCTGGGCTCAAGCAATCCTGCTGCCTCAGCCTCCCGAGTAGCTGGGACTACAGGCATGCACCACCATGCCCGGCTAATTTTTTCTGTATATATTAGTTGGCCAATTAATTTCTTTCTATTTATAGTAGAGGCAAGGTCTTGCTCTTGCTCAGGTTGGTTTCGAACTCCTGAACTCAAACTATCCGCCCACCTCGGCCTCCCAGAGAGCTAGGATTACAGGCATGAGCCACCGTGCCCAGCCTGTTCCTTTGATTTTTGTTACTTTTTCCTGCCAGGCAAAATTCTTTGAAATGGTAGTCCTGCTCACTGCTGAAGCAGTGTTATTTTCTAAGTTTAGGTGGATTCTAAATTGTTAACATGTTTATATCCTTGAGAAAGACCCTCTTGAACTCTAACTTTCCCAAGTAGAAAATAGCACTAAAGCCACTTAAGGAGTTAGTTGAGGTATTGCTATTTTATAATTGAATCCATATGTTAAAAAAAGTCCATGTTTGAGGTAGTATAATTTTCTTTATCACACCACAAAATATCAAATCTAGGTGGCTTTTTAATCAATTGAATTACAGAGAAATGTAACACAGGTTCTAAATTAAAAACAAGTAGGTACTATAACTTTAAAATTCCCCACACAATTCTTTTACATTTAGCTAATTATATGAACTGTAATTCAAAAAGGGTGGGTTAAATTATTACCAATTGTTGAAAGTTGAGTTAAATTTTAGGTGATTAAACTGGGAAAAGTGATAGGAAGGTTGTATTTTTGGAACGATTATGCATTGTGTCTTACAAGAGTACTACTTTTAGTTCCTACTTTGGTTTACCTAAAAGATTAGAATTGTAAACTTGGTAGTCATGTTTTCAAATAGAATAAATATTTCATGGGAATTTAAAATTCTGTGGTAACTTTCTGGATTCATTTTCACTAATGCCTGTTTTCTGACCCTACAGTATAGATGATTTCCTCCCAACATGAAAAAAATCTTTTTCTTCCTGCCCTTTGGGAGTCCTAAAAAATTTCCTACTGCTTTTTTGAGGTGAGGGGTCTTACTAAAAAAGATAGTGAGACTATTTGAGGATTTCAAATAGTTCTATTTATGTTAGCATCTTTTTTGTTTATTCTGAGCATCTTTTGACATAGGTTCTATTTAAAAAACACATAGGGCAGATATTTGTTGAACACCCACTATATTCAGGTAGATGCAAACCCAGTAAACAGAGACCCAGATATCAAGTGCTGTGTAAGGACATTGCATATACATTGCAAGAGACAATGTTCCTTTCACTTTTCTGGTGTGGTGGGGGAGGAAAGACACTATATACAAGTAAAGAAACAGAGTTGTTTTGAGTAGATGCTCAAGTGTCATGAGCCACAGGTGGTGTGAGAGGGCCCAAGGTGGTTGTAGCATCTCCAGGTGCTGTATCCGGAGATGCAGGTGCAGAAGGAGATGCCTCTGCCAGTGTTTTTTCTCTGTCTCCCTATCCCCCTTCATTGGGGAAGGCTGGGTAAACACATCTCAGACTTTGTTAGAAAACTTGGTAAACTCTGACCACTCCAGTTTTGTTTAATAATAGCTAAAATGTGTTGAGCATTTACTGAGTGCCAGGCTAAGTGTTCTAAGTACTTTATGTGCATTATTTACTTTAATTTTTTTTTCATAGAAAAACATTGGTTTTTTTCCTTTTATTTTATCATATTATGGGGGTACAAATATTGTTAGGGTTGCATATATTGCCCCTGCCACCCCTCCACCCCCGCCATGCCAGAGCATCAAGCGTGTCCAACCCCAGGTGGTGCGCACCGCACCCATTATGTAAGTATACATCCTTCCCCTCCTCCCCCTCCCACCTGCCCACCACCCGATAAAAGTTTAATTCTTTTAACAGTGTATTCAGGTAGGTGCAGAAACTGAGGGTCGCAGAGATGAGCTTGGCTGACTTTGCATGGTGGACCTAGGATGCTGATCCAGTACTCTGGTTCCACAGTTTGCACCCTCAACATGTACTCTGGAAAATAGGAAATGTATTTTTGAAATACTCTATACAAAATCGTTAATTATAATAAAAAGAGGATCCAGGAGCTAAATTGGTAACCTTCAGTAGCTAGAAACATATTTATATGAAGCTTCCTGTTTCTCTGTGGAATAATTGTCTTTTCACTAATTACATACAACAGAATATGTCACCTTCATGCATGTTTAGGTGGTCTCATTTACAGTTTACAAATCTTTTCACATGTATCAGCTAGGCTTGTGGGTCCTGGTGAATGAGCAGTGTGTGTTCCACCTTTGCCAGGCTGTGGTGGCAGCGCTGAGGTAGGCAGTGAGTCAGTGAGCCCCTTGTTTTATCTGAGGCAGCTGAAGAATCTACCTTAAGCTTAAGCCTTGCATTAAACCTCGTGGTAAATCATGTGTTATGACCCCCCAAGATAGATTTTCCTCCCAATTTTTTTTTTTTTTTTTTTTGAGACAGAGTCTTACTCTGTTGCCTGGGGTAGAGTGCTATGGTGTCAGCCTAGCTTCCAGCAACCTCAAACTCCTGGGATCAAGCGATCCTTCTGTAGCTGGGGCTACAGGCGTCCAGCACCATGCAAGGCTGATTTTTTCTATATATTTTAGTTGTACAGCTAATTTCTTTCTTTCTATTTTTTTTTTTTTTTTTAGTAGAGATGGGGTTTCGCTCTTGCTCAGGCTGGTCTTGAACCCCTGAGCTCAAACTATCCGCCCATCTCGGCCTCCTAGAGTCCTAGAATTATAGGCGTGAGCCACTGTGCCTGGCCCCAGGTTTTAAATTATTTCATCTTACTATGTCCATTTTTAGGACCACTTACTACCATTTCTAGAGCTTTTAATAAATGCACAATTTTGATAATACTAAATATAGGTAATATAAGCAGAAGTTTTTTCACATTCAGTTCTTAGAGAGTGTGTATTAAAAATAACGTTATATGCAGGATTTGAATCGTTGTTTTCATAGTTTTCCTTGGCATCTGCAAACTCTCTGATGACAGGCGTGTTGGTGCCTGTTGTAACTGAGGTGTTTTCTTGGCTCAGAGACACCCATCTGTTGTCTGCTCCCCCTAGAGGGGGAAGATGGCCAGTTCAGGAATTTGTCATGGTGCTGGGGAAATGTAAAGCGTCATATCTGGAAGGGACTGCCTTGTTCAGCAGCCCAGACTTTTTGATTTCCTTAACTTGCAGCATGTAACTCCCAATATACACTAATTTTGGGTTCAGTATGGGGTGACCAGTGCTCTTATTTTGGCACCTAAGAATATTTAAAAGGAAAACAAACCAAAAAATATATACTCATACTAAATGTTGCCTTCATTTAGAATAGGGAATATTTTAAATACCAGAATAGTTAATAAGTAATCTCAAGAGTAGAAGATCTTATAAGAACTCTGGAGTATTGGTCATGGGCTTATCTAATAGTATGTGATTCTTTTTGTTTTGTTTTCATTTTGTTATGGTTTGGTGAGCACTTAATGACGTACCTGTACTCTTAACAGTTACGGACAGTTAAGGAGGTGGAGATCCAAAATGGTGATCTTTAAGTGAAAGAAGCGGTTTCTAAAACCAAGCTTGCATTTCTTTTTTTTGGAGACAGGGTCACATTCTGTGCCTAGGCTGGAATGTAACGGTGCAATCATACAGCTCACTGCAGACTCAAACAGTTAATGCTGGGCTCAAGTGATCCTCTTGCCCCAGCATCCCCAGTAACTGTGACTGCAGGTGCTTACTGCCACACCTGCATAATTTATTTTATTTTTGGTAGAAACTGAGTCTCACTATTTTGTCCAGGCTAGTCTTGAACTCCTGGGCTCAAATGATCCTCCTGCCTCTACCTCTGCCTCTGAAAGTGCTGGGATTATAGGTGTGAGCCACTGTGCCTGGCCAAGTTTGAGATTTAATTTAGTTTGGTAAGAATCCTGTTCTTGTCCTTGAATAGGGCTTCCTGGGTCAGGATAACGTCTGTGCCAGTAGCATAGTTGTTACCTGCATAGGTGTTACTTGTGCTATTTTTTTCTTTTCTTTCTTTCTTTCTTTTTTTTTTTTTTTTTTTTTTGAGACGGAGTCTCATTCTGTTGCCTGGGCTAGAGTGCCGTGGCATCAGCCTAGCTCACAGCAACCTCAAACTCCTGGGCTCAAGCGATCCTCCTGCCTCAGCCTCCCAAGTACCTGGGACTACAGGCATGCGCCACCATGCCCGGCTCATTTTTTTTTTAGTTTTAGTTGTTTGGCTAATTTCTTTCTATTTATAGTAGAGATGGGGTCTCATTCTTGCTCCGGCTGGTCTTGAACTCCTGAGCTCAAGCAGTCCTCCCGCTGCGGGCTCCCAGAGAGCCCGGATTACAGGTAGGAGCCCGGCGCCCGGCCCGCTACCTGTGCTGTTGAGAAAGTTAGGTTGCCAGCCCGAGGCATCCTGGTATTTCCTTAGACAAGGCTGGTGATGTCAGTTTTCAGATAGATGCTCCATAGTTGGTGTAGCCTAGTGTGCAGGCCTTGGAATTCAGTTAGTGATAGTTATTTAGCAAAATGCATAGGTTTTACTCGAAGAAAATAGTAAAAAATGGTCTTTCTAAAATTGCAGCTTCTCAAATTACCACATCTGGAGCATGCTGTTTTCTAAAGTGCTGTTACTTCCTATTGGGTATTTCAGCTGCACCGAGCGCTTCCACAGTCTGGGCTGCCATAAATCTGAGAGAAAATGTTTTGAGTAATCATGCAGACAGTTCCCTGCAAGCACCTAAGATATGTGGGCCTGGATCAGTACCACCTCTCTGGCTCTGTAAAGCTGTGGGAAATTATGTGTATGGCCTGCATACAACATCCTGTAGTTTTCCTGTGACTATAAGAAGTGTGGGCTGGGGACCAGTAGCTTCTGTTTCAGCTTTGCTACTGGTTTGATAATTGTCCTTAGGTGAGTTGCTTAGTCTTTCTTTGCGGCTATTTTGTAATCTGTAAAACTGAGGATATTGAATGCTGATAAGCTAACCACACTGTTTAACTTTGATGTGTGCAGTGACAGGACAGGTCTCCTGAAAATGATGGATGGATCCTTTCTAACCTGAGAAAAGGAATACCTATTCACCTTTTCTACCTTACCTTCCCTGCCCAGGTTTTTCATATGTTTGGAAAAAGCTACTAAGTTGGCAAACATATATATATATATATACACACACACACACACACACACACATACATACATATATATATATATTTAACTTCTTGGTTTTCAAGATCCTATTTTAGAGAAAGGTTCTCAATTTTTTCCTATTCAGAGAAATTTACTTGTGTAACTCCCTTTAGTCCTTAAGAAAATTTCTTGTGGGAGTGTTAACCTTGCAGTCTTTCCAGGAGAACCCTCAAATGGGCCAGGACTGTAATCTACAGAGGGAAAGGAGTGATCTAACATGACAACAACTTTTATTTTTATATAATGATGGTATGCTAATTGCTCTTAGGGATAGTATTCATTCCTCCAACAAATATTTATTGAGCATCTGCTAAGTGGTAGGAACAAAACAATTCTAGGAACAATGTGGACAATTCAGTGGGCAATTTGAATCTGATACAGATTTTGTAAGTTTGATTCCAATTCTAAGCTCAATATTTTGTTCACAGTGTGACATAGACAACCAGTTAATTGTTTACCATTCTTCTCTTCTTCCTTATAAACACAATCCCTATATTATTTGTAGTCAATTCTGCGCTTAGTTAAAAGATAACATTTTCCAGCTTCCTTAGTAGTTACTGTGACTCTCTGATTAAATTCTGGCCAATGAATGTAAGTGGAAATGCTTTGTGGGTCTTCTGCAAAAGCTGCTTAAATAAGTTGAGAGTTGGGAGATGTGCCCCCTGTGGCTTTACCTTCTCCTTTCTGCTGTCTGATATGTGCATGTGATGTTTGGATCTCTAGTAGCAATTTTGGATGATGAGGTAAGCTGGAGAGTAGAAGCCAGAAAGATAGAAGGAGCCTAGGTCACTGATTATTGTTGACCCAGTAATCAATAGCTCTCAAATGACTATGACCATATGACTTTTATGTGATGTGTGTTGGGTTCTAATTTATATGCAGCTGCATCTAATCCTAACAGAGTATAAGCCCATGTTTTCATGGCCATCTCTGACCTTGCACCATGACTGTGAATGCCATCGCTGAGCAGAATTCTGGGAGTGTGATTTTTAATAGTTCACCAGTGTGCCTATTCTCCCTCATGGCCCTGATGGTCTGCTAGAGTAATTCCAGATTGCAGCTAAGGAAATCCTCAGATTAAAGAGTATCACCTTCACTGTTCCTGAACAAATATATATGGAAATACTTTAAAACAGTGGTTCTGAAAGTGTGTTCTCAAATCAGGAGCACTGGCGTCAACTTGGGAATTTGTTAGGAATCTCAGGGCCACATCCTAGACCTACTGGAACTTTGGGGGATGTGCCCCAGCAATCTGTATTTTAATGAGTGATCTGGATACAGACTAAAATTTAAGAACCACTGCTATTTGGTCTTCTGCATCTCGTCACTCATACAAAGTGGTGTATGCATATGAGCTTGGCCAGGTGACAGTGGGTTGGTTGATTTTGAAGTTGATGAACATGACCACTTGGACTTTGTTCTAGTTGTTTTCCCTTACTACTAAATGGACAAATGATTAGGTCAAAAGATGCATGAATTCAAGCAAGAGAAAAAGAGACTTTTAAGGGAGTGAGCACAGCTCCTCAGTACCTCCTAGTGCCTTTTAGAGGCACCTCTGAAGTTTGACAGTCATTGCATCCCTTTCAGGGTGAGAACCCAGAGCCATCCAATATTAAATCCAATATGAAAGCCAATCCAGTATTAAAGGAAACAACACTTTGCTTGAATGGGAAAACTGATTTCAGATTTTGATATCTGCTTTTTATATGTTCTCTCTACTGCCACCAAACTCTTTCCATGAAAAGAAAAATGGACAAAATGCTTGAAAAAGACAACTTACCCAAAGTGACTTACCATGAAAACAGAACACGTGAATAGTAGCATGTCTATTAAAGAAATTGATATTATTATCAAAGATATCTCTCTCACACATACACATAAAACCCCAACAGAACAAATACCCCCCCCCCCCACACCCCTGAAGGCTTAGACTGAACAATGAGAATGAGTCAGCTGGGTGATGACCTGAGGGGCAGATGCAGGAGGTGAGAGCAGAGATGTAGGGCACAGGCACAAGAACCTCCTTGCTGAGGTCTCTGTGTGTGCAAGCATCACATCGTGCAAAACCTGCAAGAACTTGGTGAGGTGTTTGGGTGTTACTATAATTGGAATTGGAGGCAAATGGAAGATATTAAGTAGAAGAGAATTATGATCTGATTTGCAATCCCACAAGCCCATTCTGGCTGCTGTGTGGAAACTGGACTCTAGAAGGCTGTGGTGGAAGAAGGGAGACCAGTTACAATGCTGTTAGAGTACTCTAGACACAAGAAAATTGTGACTTGGACTATAGGACATTGTCGGAAGTGGTCAGGTTTGGGATATATTTCGAGGCAGAATATGTGGGGGAGTTGCTATGGGATTGAACCTGAGGAGATGAACTTTTCAGTGAGAGAGTTTTATATGCAACTTAAGTAAAGGATGAATAATAACATTTAAAACCATAGAACCTACAATTCTGAGTTGGTTGCTTCAGCTCTGCCACTTTGTGGCTTTAGTCAAGTTATGCTGTATCTTCAACATCCTCATTTGTAAATGGTGATATTAACATCCATCTTGGGATTACTGGGAGAGTTAGATGAGAAAAAGTATGCTAAAGTGTTTGGAACACTACCCTGTATAGTAAATGCGCAATAGATATTAGTCATTACTATTTTCCTTTGTAAAACTGTACACATAAAAATATTAGAAAAAGTTCTTTGTCAAATCATACCTGCTAGGGATTGATTTTTGTTACAGAAACAAATGGTATTCATATATTTAGGTTTTATAGTAACTATGTAGGAGATAACAGACAGATAGTCCTTAACACAAGCATGGACTTACAAAAAGAGTACTTCAGTCAAGTTGTGGACCTTCTAAGTAGTTTGCCAACTTTTGCCAGTAGAATAGTGGAGCAGATTATATGATGATTCCTGGTTTTCTAATCTGATCCAAAACCATCAGTGATAAAGGTAACCTGTCCACTACGGGAGTACTGTCCAACAAAACTCTGTGATGATGGAATTTTCTGTTTTGCACCATCTAAAATAATAGCCACTAGCCACATGTTATTTTGTACTTGAAATATGACTAGTGCCACTGAATAACTGAATTTTTAATTTTTTAAAGTTTTAATTGAAATTTAAGTTGCCATATGTGGCTATTGGCTACAGCACAGCCTTAGAATGTAATCTTTATAAATGCAGGGACTTGGTTTCATATCATTGTGGCTAAATGCCTAAAGCAGTGCTTGGCATATAAGCTATCTGATAAATAGCATATCGAATGAATGAAAGGGTGTCCTTTAAACATAAGGGATATATGCAGTAAAAGAGTAAGCTGTGAATTATTTCTGTTTAATGTCGTGTTATAGTAGTAGAGGGATGAGAGAGCACTTACCAAGATTTGGGGGAACAAGGGGAGACAGTAGTGGGGGCAGTGGTACTTACTGATACAGAAATTACCTCTATTTGCAGAAAGGTCAATATAAACATATGCTGGGGAAAAGAATCCCTTTTCAATAAATGGTGCTGGGAAAACTGGATAGCCACTTGTAGAAGGCTAAAGCAGGACCCACACCTTTCACCTCTCACAAAAATCATCTCACGCTGGATAACAGACTTAAACCTAAGGTATGAAACTATTAGAATTCTAGAGGAAAATGTTGGAAACACTCTCCTAGACATCGGCCTAGGCAAAGAGTTTATGAAGAAGTCCCCAAAGGCAATCAAAGCAGCAACAAAAATAAATAAATCGGACATGATGAAACTAAAAAGCTTCTGCACAGCCAAAGAAATAGTTATGAAAGTAAACAGACAACCTACAGAATGGGAGAAAATTTTTGCATCCTAGGCATCCGATAAAGGGCTGATAACTAGAATATATTTAGAGCTCACGAAAATCAGCAAGAAAAAATCAAATAACCCTATTAAAAAGTGGGCAAAGGACTTGAACAGAAA
>VSMD01112535.1:0-26749 GCA_008750895.1 Mirza zaza
CTCCCCCTGCTGACGCTAACAGCTCCAGACTGACCACGGCTGGTGGGAGGAGACGGTCAGGCTGTGGTCTGAGTTAAGAAGGGCGAGAGTCGGAGCTGCTCTTTGTCCCAGATTTCACAGCCCAGCCCAGCCCCCTTTGCTAGCGCCCTGGCGGTGACAGCAGACCCATGGGAGCACAGCGGAGCAGACAGGCAGGCCCTGCCCCAGGCCAAGTGGTGCCAAGGGCCAGCTGGGAAGGGAGGAGAAGGGGAGGGGGGAGGGAAGGGGGCCCAGACCTGGCCTCTGCTGAGCCTGGGAGGTGAGGACACAGACACACCCCAAAGTGCGGGCCTAACCTGGTTGGAGCCTTAAAAAAAGATCTTTCTAATCTTTCTAGAGTTTTGCCTTTCTAGAATGTCTTATAATTAGAATCACACAGCATGCAACCTTTTCAGAGTGCCTGTCTTCATTTAGCAAGTTGTATTTAAGATGCATCCACGTATTTTTGCCATGACTGGATCGCTCGTTCCTTCCTCACTGAACAGCATCCCCTTGTAGCTATGTCCTAGAGTTAAATCGTCTATTCACGTATCAAAGGACATTCTGGAGGCACAGCACCATCCTCTGCACGTGTGCACGCTCACGCACACACATGCACACACCGTCCAGCCAAGGGGTGCAGTGCCGGGCTCAGGCCACAGCCACCCCGCCCCTGACCTCAGAGCAGCCCCCGCCGCCCCCTTCTCAGGCAGAAAAGGCAGGGTTCCTTGTGCCCATTTCACAGAAAGGCAAAGTGAGTCCCACAGACTGAGCGGCTTGGTCTGGAGCCTGGTTCCCCTCACAGATCCGCAAAGACCAAGAGTCGCTTCAGAGGGAAGCGCAGCTGCCACCGTCCCCCTGGGGTGCAATCCCCGCCAGACCCCTCGGCGCTGGAAAGCCCCCACACACACACCTGCCGCAGGGGATTCTCCGGCACCTGCCCCGCACCTGAGGCACGGGAGGAGCGAGACCCACCCGTGGGCTTGCGGAGCTGGCGGTGGGGAACAAGCCCGCGGCTGGGCGTCTCAATGGCACGAAGGGAGTCTCCTCCCCCCTTCGAGGAGGCCGAGGGAAACGGGGCGGGTGCCTGGGGGCTTCCCAGAGCAGGTGCGTTTGAACCTGAGACCCAAAGGGGAAACGGGGGCAGCAGGAAAGGGAGGGGTGGGCGGGAAGCAGCTCCGCTCAGAGGGGACGGAGCAGGGGGAGGCCCAGGAGGGACGGAGAGTTTGGGGACCAGGGTGCTGGGGGAGTCCCGGGGCGCCTGAGGAGGGAGAGACGAGGAAGTCGCTGTCACACGTGCAGCTGCAGGTTGTGGACATCTGTCCCCATCGCGCCGCCCTTGTGAGAAGCTGCAGTGCAGGTTCGACTCGCTTCTCAGTTACTCCGCGTGTGACCCCAGACGGCCGTCCTTGCACTCTGACTGAGGCTGTGGCTGCCCGCGGGGTGAACCCACTGCGACAACAATGCACGCTTATTACCAGATATTCGGGAAACCAGAAAGAGCAGAAAACCTTCCACATTGTTACGACCCACAGATCATCCTCCCAACACGTGAGCGCATTTCTTTCAGATCCTAATCTTTGCAGTTTTGTTTCATCTAGATGACACCCCACATAACAATTTGAATCTTAGTTTTTTTTTAATTTAACACGATTGCATAAGCATTTTCCCATGTCTTTAAAAACTTGTCATAGGCCGGGCATGGTGGCTCACGCCTGTAATCCTAGCACTCTGGGAGCCCGAGGTGGGAGGATCGCTCAAGGTCAGGAGTTCGAGACCAGCCTGAGCAAGACCCCATCTTTACTAATAATAGAAAGAAAAGTCCTTGCTCCAACGGCGCAAGGACTTTTCTAAATTTCCGGAGACTCCCTGAGCGTGAGTTTCCAGCAGTGGGATCGTGGGGTCGGCCCACTGCCGGAAACCTGCGGCCAAACCGGCCTCCGGAAGTTGGTGGCCACTTCCGTTCCCGCCGGAGGGTCTAGCCCTCCTCCACCCTGCGCCCGCATTAGAGGGGAATGTCTCCTTATTCGGTGGTGATGGCCTCAGCTTGCCTCTCCCGCTCGAGCCGCTTCCCTGCCGCCCACAGGCCGCGCGGCCGGCTGTCCCTGTCGCACGTGGGGTCGCCTGCGCCGGGCTTGGCCGGGGCCGGCGAGCCGTGGCGTGGACGCTGCTCAGTGTGAGGAGCCCGCAGCTTCCTCACCTGCAAACGGGGAGACCGGAGAGATGCGGCGGGGACGGCAGGCGCAGGCGGTGGCCAGACACTGCACCCTAGTCTCCCTCGGCCCGTCTGCTCTGCCGGCCGGCCGGGCACGGCCTCTCGGGGGGACACGCTGTCCCCGGTCCACTCCTGCCGCTTCCCGGAACAGCACATCTAATGCTCCGGCTCCCGGGCTTCATTACGAACTTAGCTCTTTCTAGTTGCCCGGAAAAAGTTTCCCTGTAACCAGGGAAACCTTTTCCAAATCACGCGTTTCCGCCAGCAACCGCACAGCAGGGGCCGGCAGGAGGGGGCCGGGCCGGGCTCAGCTGGCCGGCTTGGGGCCAGGGGAGCCCCAGGAGGCCGAAGCTCCCGCCAGCCCAGGCTCCCCCGCCCTCCCGCTCTCCAGCTCTACCCTGACTCAGGCCCTCTGTGTCGGGGCTGGGACTGGGGACAGAGACATAAATCGACAAAACCCTCTCGCCAAGTCGCCGTCAGGCCTGGAGGGAGAGATGGCTCCTGAAACACGCGATGACATCCACACGGCCGTGGAGGACGTGTTTTCTGAGCTCTCCCCGTGGGTTACAAGCCGTGCTGGGACGTTCGCACTGTGGCATCCTGAGAGCTGGGGGTGGAATCTGTCCCAGGCCGTGGCTGGCCGCGGCCTGACCCGACTCCAGGTCTGACAGTTCCCGCTGGTCCGTCTCAGCGCCCCTGGGCCCAGCGTCAGTCCCTGTAGAGCAGGGCTGGGCCTGGAAACGTTCTCCCCAGGACCGGGGCAGCTCTGGCAGGGCCGGGAGCAGAGTCGGCGCCAACCCCCTGCCCACCGAAGGGCACCGTGACCCACCCCTGGACGGCTGGCAGTGACAGCAGGCGTGTGAACGGGTCAAACCCCTGCCCTCGGGGCCCCCCCCCCCGCCCGCTGGTTCACAGCCCCATATAAACCTGCCCCCACCCAGGGCCACGTGTGGTGGCAGCCGAGGGCCACAGAGGCAGCAGAGACGTGGTCACCTCTCAGGGACAGCTGTGTTCCTGCCCCTGGTCCCGGAGGACAAGAGAGAGATTTCTAGGTAGAAGAGGTTGGGGACACAAAGACGACCCCAGCCAACAGCAGCTTTCAAGGTAAATGGAGTCAGAGTCAGCGGGTTTCTTCCCTAACTGACTTCAGTATGTTCCGGACCCTTTTTCCTACCTTGGTTCTAGTCCACACTGAATCTCTGAGCCTCCCGGAACCAGCCCCTAGCCAAGCAGAGAGTAGGACAAGTGGGGCAGACAAGAAAGATCTTTCTCCAGCCTGAGCCCTGCAAGGAGAACTTGAGCAACTGCCGGGAGTAGTGAACCCACCGTCTTTAAAAGCAATCAAGCTGCTCCTGGATGCCCAGCAGCCAAGGAGCCCACGAAGGAGTCTGCAAGTGTGCGGTGCTATAACAAGGAGCACCCGAGGCCCCTCCTCAGGAGGCCCCCGTGGGCCATGCTACACGCAGGGTTCAGCGCCACCGAGTCCTCCAGATAGACGGGGTCAGGGAGATGAGCCCGCTAGACGACAGCAGGAAAGGGCTAAGCACCTGCTGTATGCCGGCGGGCACTGTGCCAGCCAGGAGTTTCTCTCTCAGATCATCTCAAATCATCTCAGCTTTCTGCAAAGTGTGTACCACTCTCCCCATTTAGCGAGTGAGGAAGCTGGGGACCTGGGAGTACAGGACTTGCCGGAAATCTCACAGCTCCCTGGGGGCAGAGCCAGGATTTGGAGCCAGAGCCAGGTGGCCCAACGTCTTCCTTCAGCCATCACTCAATCGAGAAATATTTACGGTGCCTGCCAGGTGCTGGGTCCTGGTCTGGGGTGTGGGTCACAGTCCCAAAAGATGGTCTCAAACGCCATGATCCCAAACGTTGATATCACGAAAGATCAAAATCCCTAAAGCAGCGGTCCTCAAACTACGGCCCTCGGGCCGCATGCGGCCCACTGAGGACATTTATCCGGCCAGCTGGGTGTTTTCGCCGCCACCGCCTGTCCTGCTTAGCGGCCAACTCGTCCCGGGCCCTCAGTGCGCGTGTGGAACGTGCGCCGCACTCTCCAACGGCCCTCCAGCGGTCTGAGGGACAGTGGACTGGCCCCCTGTTTAAAAAGTTTGAGGACCCCTGCTAAAGCCTAAAATCCCTAATGTCTAACCGAATCCCCAAACCACAATGACAGATTTGGAACGAGGGGCGATCGAGGCTACTAAAAGTGAATTTCACGGTGTTGCCAGTAAAGCTTGTTTTTGCCGTTCGGCCCAATGCAGGTGGCAGAAAGTTCAAATGAGTGGACCGGTCACTCCATACGGCCACCGCAAAAACGTCGGTTTAAAACTCGTCACTTGGCCGGGCGAGGTGTCTCACGCCTGTAATCCTAGCACTCTGGGAGGCTGAGGTGGGTGGATTGCTTGAGGTCAGGAGTTCGAAACCAGCCTGAGCAAGTGTGAGACTCTGTCTCTACTAAAAATAGAAAGAAATTAATTGGCCAACTAATATATACAGAAAAAATTAGCCGAGCATGGTGGCGCATGCCTGTAGTCCCAGCTACTCGGGAGGCCGAGGCAGGAGGATCACTTGAGCCCAGGAGTTTGAGGTTGCTGTGAGCTAGGCTGACGCCACGGCACTCACTCTAGCCTGGGCAACAAGGCGAGACTCTGTCGCAAAAAAAAAAAAAAAAAAAAGACTTGTCCTTTGCCTGCACTGGCATCCCTTCCTGCTGCCGAGACTCCAGGGGACTTTGAATGAATTAAAGCCACATTTGCCCGAAGCCAGGGGAGCGACTGGCCGGCCTGAAAATCGCCGCGTGCAGGGGGACAGGAAGACAGTTACGCCACAGCGCTACTGTGCAGCCACCAGCCGCGCTCCCGCCAACCGTGCAGTCTGCGCGAGTGTACCCAGAACATTCCGCGTGCCCAAAGGCAGCGCAGAGGCGTGGCACGGAATGTGGGAAAACCTAACTGGGAACGCCCGCGTCAGAGCACGTAGCGGGTCACAGAAGCATTTCGAAAGGAACGTAGGCCGGGCGCAGCGGCTCACGCCGGTCATCCTAGCACTCTGGGAGGCCGAGGCGGGAGGATAGCTCCAGGTCAGGAGTTCAAAACCAGCCTGAGCAAGAGCGAGACCTCGTCTCTACTATAAATAGAAAGAAATTAATTGGCCAACTAATACATATAGAAAAAATTAGCCGGGCATGGTGGCACATGCCTGTAGTCCCAGCTACTCGGGAGGCTGAGGCAGGAGGATTGCTTGAGCCCAGGAGTTTGAGGTTGCTGTGAGCTAGGCTGACGCCACGGCAGTCACTCTAGCCTGGGCAATAAAGTGAGACTCTGTCTCAAAAAAAAAAAAAAGGATCGTGAATGGGAACGTATTCTCCAAGGACAGCCACAGCCTGAAAGAGAAGCAGCAGCTATTCGTGGAGACGCCCGACTTCAAAACACAGTCAGCGACCGCGAGAGCCAACGGCTCCGTGGACTGTCTCCGTGGACGATCTATCCCTGCGACACGCTCGTTTGCGTGTTGATTATCTGTTTGGTATTTTTCTTCTCTGTTTCTCGGGTTTTTCCCCCCTGTTTTAAATCGTCAGCATTGTTTTATACGATCTGCTGTGCTAAGTATTTCATCCTCGTGTCACTTCCAATGCCAGAAGTCTAGATTGCGTAGAGACTTTTAGAGAATTCTAATCTGTTTTATGTACTTTTTGCAAATTTGGTTCCTGGGCTCTTGGGGTGACCCCGCACAGTTTCTGACGGATCTCGTCAAAAGAAGTGCGTAGGCTGTCGGTCCCGTCAGCTACTTCATAGCCGCGGTTACAAAGCTGAGTACGCACAGTTGCCAGCCAAGATCCGCGTTTATACGCCTCCCTTTCTGACCGATTTCTTTATGAATGCGGGTCGTCTGCTCGTGACTGCTGTGCCCGAGCGACTTTCCTTAGTGCACCTGAGTGTTTACGCTCGCAAATGCACGTATGTTATTACTGCCATCTTACTGGGTACAGTGGCCTGTGTTCGGTTGTGTTTTTATGTTTCTCGAATAAATCCCCTCACTAAAGTATAAGTACGTATCTTACACTTCAAAATTGCTTTTTCAGAATTTTCTTTCTGGGATTGTGATCTTTCGGGACGTCAGCAGTCAAGGTTGTGGCATTCGAGATGGTGTCTTTGGGCTCATGATGGGCTCCCACCCTCCGGACTCGGGGTGGCTGGAGAGCCAGACGGGCCAAGAGCTGCCAGGCCTTTCTCTGGCTTTCACGTGAGCATTTCACACACGTGCTTGGGCTGTTTATGTCTTTATGTTCAATTTTGTTCAACAAGCTTTGACCAAAATATTCGCTCTGGCCCACACCCACTCAGTGAGCCAGGCCCAGGGCTGGGGGCTGGGGGCCCATCCGTCACCAGGACCCCAGAGGGGACAAGAGGGGACAAGATGCCGGGCCCTGGGGAGGAGGGGCCTGCAAAGGGGCTGCTGGGGCTGGAGCCGAGGCTGGGGCACTCGGCACCCCCACCAACCTGGCACCTCCCCGGGCTCCGCGCCCACGTGGACATTTTACTGCTGAGAAAAGCGAGGCTCAGAGAGGCCGGGTAACCTGGAGTCCCAGAGAACATCAGTTAGCCCTTGAGTTCCGGTGCTGTCACCCCGCCCCTGAGAAGCCCACTGACACCTGGCTCGGACTCCTGGCCTCCAGAACTGGGAGCAGATACGTTTCGGTGGTTTGAAGACACCCCGTTTGTAATCCTCTGCTCTAGCAGCTCTAGGAAATGAGTCCATCGCTACACAAGATCTGCAAAAAGACGGTGTGGGACCCAGGGCAGCTATTGCCGCGTCCATAGCACACGGGGAAGCGCAGGTGCCACAGGGACTCGTCCCCAACCCTGCAACGACTCCCATCCTCAGAACAGGAGGCCCAGCAGGTAGGCCCGGCCCCACCCATCCTCTGCGCCCTTCTCTGGCCTTTTGAGAGTCTCCTGCCCTGCTGTCCCTGGCTCATCGTGGCACCCCCCACCCAATGTGAGGGGAGTGTTTGTACCAGCTGATAAAACACTTTTAAATGCTTCCATGTCATTGCTACACATTTGACTTCCACTTCCAAGATTGAAAAAATGGCTCCATGGGTTCCAAAACTTAAGAATCTGGAAGGTCTAGGCCCAAGCCCCGCAGCTGAGAGGGCAGGGCAGGGTGGAGGCTGTGTCGGGGCTCACGCCAGCCCCCAGGGCGCCCCCCAGTTAGACTCCGGTTAGTCTCTGCCCATCAAAGGAGGTCAGATCAGCAGTCAGGGTGGGGCAGGGACAGACGGAGGCCCGGGTGGGGCCACACCCTCGATGGTGGGGCACAAGCATGCTTCCAACAAGCAACTGCCTCGACCACCTCCTCCCCTGTCTCCCGTGTGATCGCAGAAAACCCAATCACATCTGGAACACGGGACACCCTCGGCCACATGACTGCCTCTGACAGATGTTCATCAGAGTCGAACGTGTTGTGGGGCCCATTTGTTGCCTAAAGAAACCTGTTAGAGGCTGGACCCGGTGGCTCACGCCTGTAATCCTACCACTCTGGGAGGCCAAGGCAGGAAGATCACTGGAGGTCAGGAGTTCGAGCAAGAGTGAGACCTCGTCTCTATTAAAAATAGAAAGAAATAAATTGGCCAACTAAAAATATATATAGAAAAAATGAGCCGGGCATGGTGGCACATGCCTGTAGTCCCAGCTAGTCAGGAGGCTGAGGCAGGAGGATCGCTTGAGCCCAGGAGTTGGAGGTTGCTGTGAGCTAGGCTGATGCCATGGCACTCTAGCCCGGGCAACAGAGTGAGATTCTGTCTCAAAAAAAAAAAAAAAAAAAAAGAAAACCTGTTGGAAAGGGGCTACCTCTTCAGCAGAAAGGGCGGGGCTTCATGTGTCTCGCTTCCCTGACCGGCCCGTGTAACACGACACATACGTGTGATGCCCATGCTGGTGCCAGGGCCTCCCTCTGCGACTCACCCGCTCACTCCCGCTCTGTGCACGGGGCGCCCGCCAGGTGCTAGGCCCTGTGCCACAGCTCCGTGGCCAGAGCCCGATGGAATCCCCGTGGCGAACGTTCAGAGTAGATGGCGTTCGCCTATTCTGCGAGTAAGGAGCCCGCAGCTCAGACAGGCAGGTCTACGGCTAGGAGGCAGCAACACAGGTAAACGGGGAAGGAGGAGGGAAACTTACAGACCAACACCCCTCCTGAACATAGATGCCAACATCCTCAACACAATGACAGCCTGGCATCCAGCAATATGTACAAAGGATGATGGATCCCGACCAAGTTGGATTTTTTCCAGAAATGCGAAGTTGCTTTAATCTTTGAAATCAATCAACATGATTCGTTTCATTAATAGGACAAAGAATTTTTTAAAATTTATGATTTCAGGCCGGGCGTGGTGGCTCACGCCTGTTAATCCTAGCACTCTTGAGAGGCTGAGGCGGGAAGATCACTGGAGGTCAGCAGTTCGAGCAAGAACGAGACCCCGTCTCTACTTAAAAATAGAAGTTAGCTGGACAACCAAAAATATATAGAAAAAATTAGCCGGGCACGGTGGCGCATGCCTGTAGTCTCAGCTACTCGGGAGGCTGAGGCAGTAGAGTTGCCTGAGCCCAGGAGTGTGAGGTTGCTGTGAGCCAGGCTGACGCCACAGCACTCCAGCCTGGGCAACAGAGTGAGACTCTGTCTCAAAACAATAAATAAATAATTTATGATTTCAATAGGTGCAAAACATATTTTTTAATTTTTCAGAAAATTAAGAATACTAATAGAAGGGAACTTCACCAACCAGTGAAGAAACTCCAAGAAAATCCACAGCTAACAGGTCAACTCTCCTCGAGTCCGTCCAACTTCCTCCCGGAGGCCCTGCCCATCTCCACAGTGATCCTTCACGTAGAAAAAACCCTAAGGGTGCTTCAGACGCCACCCCGGGCCCGGCTCCAGCGGGGGAGCATTGGTTGGGGAAGGGGTGTCAGGGCAGCCCTGGGAGGCCCAGCAATGCTGAACAGCAGAAGAGCTGCAGGGCCACCTCCACCCAGAAGGCCACCAAGGATGCTGAGTTATTTTAAGGCAAACTGGGCCCGGGTTTCCTGCAGAGCAAAGCTTGCTCTGGTTCGGAGACGTGAGAGCAGCGACTGAAGACAGATTACTGGAGGGACTGCCAGGTTGCCAACCGCAGCAGGGATCCCGCCGCCTGGCGCAGGGCTCTGGCTGAGAGCAGCGGCCTCTGCCAGGCTCCCAGCGGGCACACCGGAGGGGCGGGGGCAGGGCTGGCTGCTAGTGAAAGGCCTCAGCCCAGACTCCTTTCATCCCCAAGTTATAACCCCCCCTGGGTGGGGGAGGGGGCTGTGCTACCGAAGCCATTCCCACGGGGAGGGGAGGGGTGGGTGACTGTCCCCCAGGACCAGGGGCTCAGGAAGGGGAGTCTGGCCCACGTCACATGCAGGCTGGGTCCTGCTGAGTTCGTCCGCTCAGGCTCTGCTGCCTTGGCCCAAGACCCCCGGAGGGGTTGGGGGGGCGGCAGGCCCGAGCACTTGGCCACGCAGGGCCGGAGGCTCGGGGCTGCCGCACAAGCGCCAGTCCAGGAGCCCCAGGCTCTTTGAGAGAAACTTCCGCTGAACCCTGGGAGGAGAGAGAGGGCCTCCAGCCCCTCCGGCCAGGCCCGGAAGGTCCCCAAGGCAGGTCGGGCGGGCTTCCATCTGCCTCCCAGCGCCAGGCTCAGAGCCCGGCGAGGACAAGTGCTGCCTGAAGGGAACCTGCGACCCGTGGGCCCACGGTCCAGGCAGCGCTGGCAGCCAACGGAGGCCCGGTTTCCTCCGGGACGAGGGCTGAGAGCAGATGAACCACAGCTGAGGCAGAACCCGGGGGCAGGGGGGACTGGCGGCTCTCGCTGGAGCCCCCGCCCCTCCAGCCCAGCCTGGCAAGGCTGCCCACTGCCTGAGGCTGGGTCACCTCCCCCAGCCAACCAGCCAGGCCCTGTCACCGCAGGGACATCAGCAGCAGATGGTCAGCTGCTCAGCTGCTTAGCCACCAGCCCGGCCCGAGCTGCCCACCCCTGTCCTGTTCCCACCCCTCTCCCCACAGTCTGAGAGTCAGAGGGAGGAGGCTGCCTCGTGGCGGGGCCACTGGCAAAGACCCCCCTCCAAAGACCACCAGGAGAAGCCCCGGGTGGACGGGTCCAGTGAGAAGGAACACACAGCATGGGAAGCCTGGGGCAGCTCAGCGAGGGGGGTGGGGAAGGACTTACTCTAGTTTTAGGGCTCAGGCTTGGTGACTTGGGGAGCCCTCTGCCCTGACTGGGATGCACTCAGGAAGCAGGGGTGAGGCTATGACCCGGTATCTTAGCCAACTTTGTCTCCAGGGCGAGGCTGAAGCTGTGATTGGTGAAGCGGCCGCAGCCACCCTCTTAGCCAGGACAGTGGGGGGTTGGACATTCTGTGGCTTGGACACGCGTATGCTGTTGTCTGCATTCAGACTTGATGCCAGAGGAGGTTGATTTTTGTCCTGACCAGAGGAGCCTCGTCCGATGCTGGTGCTCTGTGCACCTGGAACTATTCACGTGCACAGGAGGACGAGCTGGCTGTTGGAGACAGAGGGTTCCCCAGAGAACCAGGGAGGCCAAGTGGGGCACAATGTGGGTCCTCCCCATTGCCCCTCGAGTGTGCAGGTAAACACCCTGTGCTCGGTGGAAGGACCCAGGTGTGGACATGGTGGAGTGTCCAAGCTCTGCATCGAGGTCTCCAGGGCCTCCAGACCTCCTGTGGGGCTCAGGGGTAAGGCAGAGGGACAGGTAGGGACCATCGGAAGCCCCAGAACTCTGGGGGACAGACTGGGATGCGGGTCTGGTGTTGGGTCACAAGGAAATATTATAATGCAAATTTGCCTGAGTGGGCTCCAGTTGGACAGTGCCCCATAGTGGAGCTGGCACTTCAGAGTCCAAAGGAGCCCACAAACCCCAAGAGAGACATGGCTGAGTGGGGAGCTCCCCACCCTGACTGGCCCTGGCTGGGAGCAAAGTGTGGGGTTCTCAGGCCTCATCCAAGTCCCTTCCAGCACCCACAGACTACTCTAGCTCCACTTGTCAACCTGTACCTGGTATACAGGTGTGGTGCACAGGGGTGGTGCACAAGAGTGGTGCATGGGGGTGATGCACATGGGTGGTACACAGGTGTGATGCACAGGGGTGGTACACAGGTGTGATGCACAGGTATGGCATACAGGTGTGATGCACAGGTGCGATGCACAGGGATGGTGCACAGGTGTGATACACAGGAGTGGTGCACAGGTTCGATGCACAGGGATGGTGCACAGGTGTGATGCACAGGTATGGTATAGAGGTGTGATGCACAGGGGTGGTGCACAGGTGTGATGCACAGATAAGGTATACAGGTGTGATGCATAGGGATGGTGCACGGGTGTGATGCACAGGGGTGGTACACAGGTGTGATGTGCAGGAGTGGTGCACAGGTATGATGCACAGGTATGGTATACAGGTGTGATGCACAGGGATGGTGCATGGGTGTGAAGCACAGGTATGGTATACAGGTGTGATGCACAGGGGTGGTGCACAGGTGTGATGCACAGGTATGGTATACAGGTGCAATGCACAGGGGGTGCACAGGGGTGATACACAGGTGTGGTATACAGGTGTGATGCACAGGAATGGTGCACGGGGTGATGCACAGGTATGGTATACAGGTGTGATGCACAGGAGTGGTGCACAGGGGTGATGCTCACATATGGTATACAGGTGCGATGCACAGGGGTGGTGCACAGGTAAGGTATGCAGATGTGATGCACAGGGGTGGTGCACAGGTGCAATGCACAGGAGTGGTGCACAGGTGCGATGCACAGGAGTGGCGCACAGGTGCGATGCACATGGGTGGTACACAGGAGCAATGCACAGGAGTGGTGCACAGGTGTGATGCACAGATGTGGTGCACAGGTGTGATGCACAGGAGTGGTGCACAGGTGTGATGCACAGGGGTGGTACACAGGTGCAATGCACAGGAGTGGTGCACAGGTGCGATGCACAGGAGTGGTGCACAGGTGCGATGCACATGGGTGGTACACAGGAGCAATGCACAGGAGTGGTGCACAGGTGTGATGCACAGATGTGGTGCACAGGTGTGATGCACAGGAGTGGTGCACAGGTGTGATGCACAGGGGTGGTACACAGGTGCAATGCACAGGAGTGGTGCACAGGTGCGATGCACAGGAGTGGTGCACAGGTGCGATGCACATGGGTGGTACACAGGAGCAATGCACAGGAGTGGTGCACAGGTGTGATGCACAGATGTGGTGCACAGGTGTGATGCACAGGAGTGGTGCACATGTGTGATGCACAGGGGTGGTGCACAGGTATGGTATACAGGTGTGATGCACAGGAGTGGTGCACAGGTGTGAGGCACAGGAGTGGTGCAGAGGTGTGAGGCACAGGGGTGGTGCACAGGTATGGTATACAGGTGTGAGGCACAGGAGTGGTGCAGAGGTGTGAGGCACAGGGGTGGTGCACAGGTATGGTATACAGGTGTGATGCACAGAAGTAGTGCACAGGTGTGAGGCACAGGAGTGGTGCAGAGGTGTGAGGCACAAGGGTGGTGCACTTATATGGATCTGCAGGGTAAATCCATCATTTTCCAGACATTCACCAAGCACCTACTATGCACCAAGCCTTGTGCTGTCCCTCAGGGATACAGAGCTGAAATCCAGGCTCTGCTTTCAAGTACTTTGCCTTCTAGAAGGGGAGAGGAGGAGGAGGTGAGGAAGGCACATCAACAGCTCCTCCTGTTTATTGAGCTCCAGAATCTACCCGAGATGGCCAGTGGGGAAGAGGGACCTGCCTCCCCCACTCCCACCCCCGCCACATGTTAAGTGATGTCGCCAGCCTGAGCTCCGAGAGAAAGGTCGAGTCTGAGAAGCGAAAATGCAAAAGCAGACCTGAGCACGCGCACCTGTCACATCATTCAGAAAACCTTATTTTTCCTTCAAATCACAAAATGCTGCACAGCGACTACCTTCTCGCCCCATTTTCGATCTGTAAGTCAGGAGGAGGGGCCCCTGCAGCTGCAGGGGGCAGGGGAGGCCTGGGAGCTGGGCCCACCAGGCCAGCTGCATTTCCTCTGGGGCTCGAGGGGGATCTGCCTGCCTGTTGCCTTTCCTGCCTTCTAGGGCGCCTGCATTCCTCGGCTTGTGGCCCCTGCCTCTGACTTCAGAGCCATAGGGCTGGCATCTTCCAGCCTCCCTTTCTTACTGTTTCCATTGTCATTTTGCCCTTTTCTCACTCTGACCCTCCTGTCCCCCTCCAATGAGGACCTTGTGATAGTCCAGGCCATCTCCGTGTCTTAAGATCCTTATTCACATGGGCAAAGTTCCTCTGGCCATCAGCGCTGTACGAGGTCACACATGCCCAGGCCACAGGGATTAGGGCGTGGACTCCTTTGGAGAGAGGGTCTTTATTCTGTCCAGCACCGTGTGGCCCTGGGTGAGCTGCTGCAGGTTACTGGCCTGTCTCCCTGACCACAGGGACTGGGTGGGGTCCCAGGGCACAGAGCCCTCCGAGCCTGCAGGCTTTCACCCAGCCTTCCAGTGGCACCAAAGGCCTTCTTGGCCGAGGGGGGTTAGGAGACCCCCGCCCTAGAAGGCTCCAGGGGGCAGAGGTGGGAGGCAGTGAGACTTGCTCCTCAGACAACTAAGTTCTGCACAAGTCTTTAGATTTGCAAAGCAGCTTTCCTATGTGCGGGCAACAATAAAAGCTCATTACCTACTTTGCAATGACTCGATCAACCAATGAGTAGACAAATAAACGGAAGGACAAACTTGTGCAATGAGCAGGTGTGGCTCACAGCGGGTGGGGTCATATGACAAGGGACCCGGCCTGGTCTTCTAGCAGTAGGACCTGTGTCCTCCCCGCCGTCGTGTGCCGCCACAGCGCCCCTCACCCACACGGCATCAGGACAGCCCGGCGCGCAGCAGGCGCCGGCCACATCTGCTCGTTTGGAGAGGAAGGGAAGGAAACGAAAGGTCAGGCCACCGCCGGGGCCGGGGCAGGGGCCTCACCTGAGCCTCCCGGCGGCTTCCTGCAGCCTCACGTGACCTGGGGAGCAGACACGCTCTGAGGTTTCCTGCCACGCCCGGGGAACACGCTCAGCTCTCACCCGGTGGCTAGGAGGAAGACGCAGATGCTCACGGTCACCCCGAGAGCCGGGACAGCCACCGGCATGCTCTCTGGGGAGCCCAGGGGTCAGCTGCCTTCTGGATCACCGGGGTCACCTTCATGTTAACCCCAGTCCCTGCCCCGGAGAGGAGAAGAGCCGAAAACCCTCCAGACGCCAGCCACGTAGGCTCCAAGCCGGGGGTCTGCACTCAGCCCAGGCTCTGTCGGTACTGGCTGCGTGGCCCTGGGCATGGTTAATCGCCTCTCTGAGCCTCAGTTTCCATTTCTGCAAAGTGGCAAAAATAATATCTATCTGTTGCAGCCAGGGTCCCTGCGAAAGCAGCATTTACCCCAGGCGGTTTACGCCAGGGGACTGCTCACAAAGGTGACGCGGGTTAGGGTGCACCAGAGAAGAGCAGCAGTGAGAGGCTGTTACCATCCCCGGGGCTGGAGGGACAAAGGGAGGGGAGGGTCCCCAGGGAGCCCCCAGGAGCTGACGCCTGGAGGAACCTCCCAGCAGGAGCAGTGGCCCGGGACGGGGAGAAAGACCTCATCCTCTCTCCTCCCTGTGAGCTCCAGACATGGGCTCCCAGTGGTCAAGTGCCACAAGATGCCAGTGGAGGATGCCACGGGGCAGGGTCGGTCACCGGGAGCCCAGCGCAGGCGGCGAATGAGCGGGGGTGGGGGGGGGTGACAGCGGGCACCACACATTGTTCTAAATGCCCAGTGGACAAAGCAGGGGTGAAGAGCCTGCAGCCTTGGGGGCCACGAGTGGCCTCTGGACCCTTGAGTGCGGCCTTTTGACCGAATCCAAATTTTACAGAACAAACTCTTTTAGTAGACGGATTTGTTTACCTGATAAACCTCAACAATAAGAAATAACCAACTGTAGAGTATAATGCCAGGTCCAAGCACTAGAAGAAAAACAAAGCAGGGAAGGGAAGACAGACTATTTCAGATAGTGTCAACCTAAACAACAAAACATAGAGAGGCTCGCTAAAAGAAGATGACATTTTGTGGGCAACAGGCATGGCAGTAGGAATGCAGGTGTCATGGCAAACCACGCGCAGTCGCAGGCAGGTGAAGGAAGACGAAGGCGTTTGGAGGACAAATGAGGAGGATCACAGAGCTCTTCTGAGATAATTCGCCTTGGCTACAAGGACCAATAACAAGGGTGACACCAGTCTGGGGCTGGGCGGGCAGCAGCTGGGCAGATGTCCTCGCACGAGAATTTTCTGTGCAAGGTTGAGACGGCCTTTGCATCAGGAAGAAGCTTTTGCAGCATCTTTTGTGATGGTTCTTGTTATCAGGCACGTCCGTGTGGGAGCCCGCCCCCTGTGGCCTTCCCCGCTCTATTTGCTGGTGTTGTTTTTCTAAGGATGTCCCAGGACACACTCAACACATGAGTTTTCTTCTAAAACACTCACATCTGTGAACGAACGGCAGCATCTTAGCTGCTATCAATGCTTCCAGAAAAGAAAATGTAAGAATAAAGAATGAAATGACCTCCAAATTCAGAGCCAGGTGAGAGGTCCAAGCAGCCTCCCGGCCCTGCACCGCTGGCATTGCCCCGACGTTCCTCCCGCTTTGCAGAGATCGGGCTGGAATCTTAATCATCGAGATTCTGTAACACGGATCCCCGAAACGCGCAGGCCTGCACGTGCCTGCTTGGGCACCTGGACGTCCTGCAGGCTTGCGCCCTGTCCCTCTCAAAGTGTCCACACCAGGACAACGCACTGTGGGTCACCCCGGCCTGCCGCTCAGCCTCTGCAGTTAAGGCTGCACCACCTACAAGCTGTGTGTCCTTGAGCAGATTACTTCACCTCTCTGGGCTCCGGATGCCTGAGCTTTTAACTGAGGAAGATGAGGACACTTACTCCATAGGTTCCTGTAGGAGCTAAACGGGGCCACACGGAGGAAGTCTGGGAAAGCCCCTGGGACGCTGCAAGTGCTCGGTCACAACCACCAGGGCTGTCATTATCTTTGCGGCTGGTGTTATTCTGCGAGGTCCTTTAAGCCCTGGGTTAACTCTAAGGGTTAGGGTCCCGTACATCTAACGGTAAGTGATCCCCACTCTCCCCGTGGGAGCTTGCAGGGGCTGCCTGGTGACCCCACACCGGATCCCGAGTGTGCTGGATGACCGCGGCAGGCCCAGCCCCGTCTTCTCACTTCCTACCTCAACGGTGAGGGCTCGATGAGCCAACGTGCGCAGGCAGGTGCTGACTCACTTCCCCTGCCCTGTGGGAACCAGGCTCACTGAGGTCAGAGGTCAGCAGACCACGCCCACGTGGCCAGGTGGGGATGGCCCTGAGACGCAGGCACATGGGCACTTAGGCTGTACAGCCTAAGCCACCACCACCTCCTCCCAGACGGGGCTCCATCCCTGCCAGGGCAGCTCGTGTTCTGGCAGGAAAGGAAAGAGACACAGGGCTTGTTCCATAGAAGGAAAAATTGATACCTTGGACTCCATCAGAACTAAAAGCTTTTGCTCTATGAAAGACCCACTAAGAGCATGAAAAGACAAGCTAAGAATGTGAGAAAATATTTGCAAGCCACATAGCCAACAAAGGACTAGTATCTGAAATACATAAAGAACTCTTAAAAATCAACATTGAAAAAACCAATCCAATTAGAAAACAGGCAAAAGGCTCAAAAGACTTTTCACTGGGAAGGATTCAGGGATGGCAGCTAAGCTCGTAAGATCTTTCCAGATCTTCAACATCGTTGGCCATTAGGGGAAGGCAGATTAGAGCCATGAGCTATCCCTACATGCTGAACAGAATGGCAAAACTAAAACATAGCGACAACACCAAATGCTAGTGAGGATGCTGAGAAACTGCATCGGCCACACGTCGAGGGTGGGAATGTGAAGTGGTGCAACCACTCTGGGAAACAGTTTGGCAGCTTCTTAAAAAATCTAAACACGCAACCACCATACGACCCAGCAATGGCACTCCTGGGCATGTTTCCCGGACAAATGAAAACTTATGTTCGCATGAAAACCTGTACACAAGTGTTTATAGCAGCTTTATTTGTAACAGCCCCAAACTGGAAACAACCCAGATGTCCCTCGACGAGGAAATGGTTCAACAAACTGTGATACATCCATGCCACGGAATAAAAAGGAACAAACTACGGATACACAAAACAACTTGGAAGACTCTTCAGGGAATTATGCTGAGTGAAGAAAAATAAAAAAGCAACCTCAAAAGGTAACATACTGTATGGTTGCATTTATATAAAATCCTTGAAATGACAAATTATAGAAATGGAGAACAAATTAGTGCTTGCCAGGAGGTGGGGGGGAGGGAGATGAGCGCATAAGAAGGCAGCAGGAGGGATCTTGTGGTGATGGAATATTCTGTGTCTTGATGGTATCAACGCCAGTGTCCTCCTGGTCACATTGTGCCAGGTGTTCTTTGTGCTAGTCTTGCCAGGTGTTGCCAATGGGGGAAACTGGGTCCAAGAGACCTCTCTATAGTATTTCTTTCTCTTTTTTCTTTTTAATGCTTTTTACTATTGTAGTATTTTATTTTTAAAATAAAATTTTTTATTTTTAAATTTCAGAATATTATGGGGGTACACTTTGGCTGCATATACTGCCTTTGCATCCCCAAGCCAGAGCTACAAATGTGCCCATCCCCCAGACAGTGTGCTCCACCCGCATCACCCATCCCCTCCACCTCCCTCCCCGCCTGTACTATTTCTTAAAACTGCATGTGAATCTACAATGATCTCAAAATAAGAAAGTTTAATTTAAAAGAAGTGGCAGGTCCTAGTGATTACACCTCAAGAGGCTGGATTAAATGACCTCAAAGGTCCCTCCAAGGCCAGGATATCCCTCTTGCATCCAAAGGCTCAGAAGAGCTCTCACCTCCCCCAGGCACCTCAGGGACCCCATTTCCGGCCACACCCCAGCAGCCCCTCCAGGCCGTCTGCCCAGTCTAGATGCTGCCCCTAAGCTGTAGGTTCCCAGAGTTTGCTCCCGCAGTGGCCTCTGTCCGGACGCCCCCTCCTCCCTCTGGGACGCCGCGCCTGCGCGCAGGTGGATCTGCTCCTTCCCCGCTCTGTGGACCCACTAGTGCACTCAGGGTGCGGCCAGGCCGCCCGCTCTCCCGGAGTCCGGTCACCAGGAAGGCTGGCCGCCGCCGGGCCTGCGTCCTGTTTACCCTGTTTCCGGGGATCGAGTGACTTAGCTTCAAGCAAGCACAAAGATGAGAAGGAAAATATGTTTTAGCACTGAATATGGGACACAAATATTTGCGCAACTGCATTGCAAAACTTTAAAACAATCAACCCCACTCTAAGACCCACAACCACCAGTGACCATCTGCACGGGATGGCCTGGCCTGGTCCCCGGCCCGGGCTTGGTGGCTGGCACGGGGCACCGACTGGCAATCCTGCCCCGCCCCCACGACCACCACGTTTGCAACGGAGAAACCCTGCGCCACGGTGGGGCTGTTTAAATGAAGAGCGAAAAGAAATCCTTTTAGAGACGCGGGGCAGTGGGACGTGGGGTGTGGGTGCGGGACGGGGGGCCAGGGCGGGACGTTTCCACCAGGGCAGCGCTCCCCAAACCGCACAGAACTTTGCGCTCGCCCCCCGGGGGGCCTGTAACCCCGGCCCGCCCCAGAGCCGTGCCCCTGCAGGTGTGGCTGAGGCCGATCTGCTGACAAGTTCCCGCGGCCGGCCGGGGAGGGGGGCCCCCCCCCAGGCCACACTTTGAGAACCGCAGCCCCCGCTGCTACTTTTTGTCGCTGGATCCGTTCGCTCGCCCCATCCCCCACCCTCCGCTGTCCCTTTGCCCGGACGGGGGCTGGGTCTGTCGGATCTTCCCTCCCGGCTGGCCGGGACCTGGGCAGGGGCGCGCAGGGGACCTCCGAGGACCGCCCAGGAGCGGGCTGCGGCGTCGCCGGCAGAGGAGCCCACTTGGGCCCCGGTGACCCAGGTCGCCCGGGCCGGCGGGCACCGCCCTCGGCCTGCGCAGCGCGCGGGGCGGGGCGGCAGGGTGGGCGCGCGCCCCGCGTGGGCCGGGAGGGTGGGCGCGCGCCCCGCCGTGGGCCGGGAGGGTGGGCGCGCCGCGGCCCGGCTCGCCGCCCTCGCGCGGGTCCCTCCCACGCGGGCCTAGGCGCGGGGCGGGGCGGGGCGGGGCGGGGCGGGGCCTCCGCGGCCCCCTCCCCTGCCCTGGGCTCGGGCTGTGCACGGCGGCGGCGGCGGCGCGGGGACCAAGGTGAGCGGCTGCGACGGGTCCGAGGCCCAGCGGGGAGGGCCGGGGTGGGGGCCACGCGTGGCAGTGTGCGCACGGCGGGGCCCGGGCGGCGCCGGCCGGCGCGGTGGCGCGTGTGTGCGGCGGCGCCGAGCGCGGGGGCCCCGGGGTGGGGTAGGGGTCAGGCGGCATCGGCGGGGCAGGGCGGGCAGGCGTGGGTGGGGGCCCAGCCTCTCCCACTGGCAGTCTCCCGGGACCTCCCGAGCTCGTCCCCTCTCCCTGGCTCTCTCGCCCCTCGCCCCGCCCCCTTCTCTTTATCTCTGAGTTTCTCTCCCTCCTCTGCGGGTGGGTCTCTCTGGGTCCCCGTCCAGCCCCTAGTGCAGCTGCCTGGTCTCCAGATGTGCCTCCCCAGCACCACCCTTCCCCATCGCAGCTCTCCCCTCCCCATCCACTGCCCCCCTTAATAGAGCAAACAAAGATGGGGGGGCCTTCCTTTCAGAGCCCTGTCCTGGCTCAGCCTGCAGCCCCCGCCCCTCTGGCCTCTGGCCTGGGCCTCCAGCCATGCTGGGCAGGGAGCTGGCCCTGCAGACTGGTGGGGGAGAGGCAGCAGGAAGATCCAGGGCAGAGGCCCTGGGGCTGCGGCACTCAGGGCTCTGGGAGGTCGGAGCCTGGGGAGACCCCTCACCATCCCTGCACAGGTGAGGACACTGGGCAGGTCTTCCTGGCCAGGGCTCCGAGCCTCGGGCCAAATCCGATTAATCACTAGACCTCGTTCCAGGCAGGCCTGACGCTTTCTAAGATTTTTTTCCAGTAGAGCCAAGGGAGGGGAGCACATGCTGCACTGGGGGAGGGTCCCTGGCCCAAGGGCCACAGGATGTGGTCTCAGCCACTGGGCCACTCCCTCCAGACAGCCTCCACTTGCCCTCTGCCGCATGCTGGGAGTGACAGCTATGGACAGTGGCCGTAAGGCCCCATGGGGCGGCATGACTGCCCAGGTGATTAGCGATGCTCTTGGCAACAGCATGGCCGTGCCCACGTGTCCAGGGATCCCGAGGGCCCGAGGCCCAGTTCCCGGACTGGGTGTGGAGGGGACGTGTGTCCCAGACCTCAGGCCCCTCAGACCTTCTCCTAGCCCAGCCTGGGGAATCCTTCCTGGGGTGAGCTGGGGGTTCTCCAAGTGAGGTCCCGGACCCCGGGATTACCCTCCTCAACCACAGTGCTTGATAAAAGGCTGGTTCCTGGGCCCCTATGCTGAGCTGCTGATGGGAGCACCAGGAATCTGCATTTGACACGCCCCCCATTCTGGTGCACATTCGGGTGTGCCGCTGGGCTATAGTGCGGGATGGGGGGGCAAGGTCATCCGTCTCCTTCTGGCAGGCAGCGAGAAGGACCCAAGAAGGGCCATCCTAAGGCTGAGGCTTTGCCATGTCCCTGGCAAGCCACCCCCCTTGGAAACCCCATCCCCCATGGTCTGGGACTCCAAGCCCTTTGTTTAAATTGCAGGGGTGGGGTTGCCGTGGAGTCAGACAGCCCTGGGTCAGCATCCCAGCTCCACCACTGGCTGGCTGTGTGGCCCTGGGCAAGTCACTTTGCTTCTCTGGTCTTCGGTTTCCTAATCTGAAAAGTGGGAATCATAGTATTAACCCCCAACCATGGGACAGTGACAGGAAGGTGCAATGCCTGACCCATCACACACATACTCACACTGTTGTGTATCACGGCTCCTATAACTGTCTGGTGATGGGGACATTCGCAGGGACCTAAGTCCTCATGAGCAGGGAAGGCGGTCTCTGCAGAAGCGTTTGGTAGCTAATGGGTTTTTTGTTTCTAATGGACGGCTTAAAAGGCCTGGGGCTGGGCAGAGGTGAGTGGCGTTGCATGGTGCCAGCCGTCCTGGTCGAGACGGGCACTGGGAGATAACCCCTGGTGTCAACTCCTCCCACCCCCCCGCAAAGTCGGGGCGCAGGCACTGGGCGGGGTGGGGGTGAGGGGAGGAAGCAGGCATGCCGGCCTCTCCAGCCGTCCCAGATGTGGGCATTCACGGACACGAGCACATTCTTCCGGGACATCTGTGAGAGGAACAGAGCTCTCGTGAGGCTCCCATAGAAGGGCAGGGAAACTCATTCATTCACTCAGTCACACACTCACAAAGACCTCGGGGCCTGGCAGACAGCGAGGAGGGCCCTGGAGACAGAGGGACCCACGCAGAAGGGGGCAGGATGCAGAATGCAGGTCTGTTCCAATGCAGGTGTCAGCAGCCCTCAGGGACAGACAGCAGGGTCAGGCATCCGGCCCCAGGACCCCCACCCGGAAGCCCAGGGGACCCTCGGGGGTCTGGGCACCGAGCGGGACCAGCCGTGTGCTGGGTTAGAGGTGAGAAGTGTGAATCAGACTTTGGGCCGTTATGCAGACGTGGCTTAGTGGAACAAAGAGGTAACGACACAGCCCTCATTTTGCTCTTAACCGCATCCCTCTTTTATGTCTTAAAATCGAATCTTGATGGGGAGCATCTAAGGGGATGGAGGCTTTGAAGTCCACGGCGAGCCTATTTCTTGGTGACTTCGAGAACCTTCAGTCTCAGAGAGCAGGCCCCATGCCGTGTGGTCTGGAGGCCTGGCTTCCCGCCCCGGGGCCCTCACCCCAGGTGGCCCAGGAGGAGCCAGCAGAAGCCAGGGGGCAAAGGCTGGGGGCCCAGGGCCAGGCGCACCTGCCTGACCTCCCCGAGCAAGGCGTGGACTGGAGCAACCAGCTGAGGTGATGGAGACACGGTCTCGTAGCCCTGTAGTGATGTAGTCCTATAGTGACAGGGTCTCGTAGTCTTGTAATGACATAGTCTTGTAGTGATGTGGCCTTGTGGTCTTGTAATGACGTGGTTCTATAATGCTAGCTGTGTAATCTTCTAGTGCTGTGGTCTAGGAGTCTTGTAGTGACATGGCCTCGTGGTAAGGCTGTCCTGGCATGAGCCGTGGCGTTACCGTTGGCATGAGGCTAATGTCAGTGTTGGTGCCCGCTTTCTGGGGTGGCCGGGGATACAGGTGCTGAGACAAGTGCAGTGCCCTCTCGGGGCCTGGCGGAGGGAAGGCCTCAGCTGGTACCCGAGGAGCGGGGGCAGAAGTGGCACCCCCTGTTGTGTCATCACACGCTAGGGCAGGTGGAGGGGGAACGGGTCTCTTTTTAAAACATCACCAGGAAAATCTGTGTATCCAATTCATCAGAGAGAGCATGCTCTGCTCAGTTCTGCCTCCAGAGCGTGGGCTCGCCTCTGGGCTGCTGTCTCCTGAGCCCCGGCCATGAGGGGTCACTCTCTGTGCCTCAGTTTCCTCACCTGTAAGCAGGAATTTTGCTTTCTGCCTTGCATAGCTTCTAGGATGGGTAGGGGAAGGCTGTGAGATAATAATAGCAACCCATATCCAGCCCTGTGCTACACCAGAAGGCATCTGAGAGGTTTTGCATGTTTGCCCTCATTTGACCTCTGCAGGCCCTGTGACGTTAGTTACTGTTAGGGTCCCACCGTGCAGCTGAGAAAGGGGAGGCACACTGATATCAGCGTCTTGTCCACGGCTACATTTTTGGATCTGATTTAGATGGTCTGAAAGCCATGCACTGTAGCCTTTTCTTGGTGGATAAACATGCAGCCCCTGCTTGATTACTTTCAGTGACGGGGCGCTCACTACTCTATAAGCCCCTGCGATTATTAATCTAGGACTTGGGTAGGTGGTGGTGATGGTCCCTGGTTCAGTAGACTCACCGTGGAGAGGGAAGACAGGGAGAAGATCCTGAGCTTGGCCTTGGCCTTGCTGGGTTGGAGGGGCCAAGAGGTCCACCCGTGGAGGGTGGGGAGGACGGCCCCAAGTTCTGCGTCATTCATAGCTCTGACCATCTCAGCCCTCCCACAGACCAAATCTGAGGCTGGGAGAGGAGAAAGTGCTCAACAAGGAGGATAAACAGTAGGCATTCAATAATTCCTAGAGATGGACCAATCCTACTTCTAAGGAAAGTTTAAATTATAAAACCAACGGGCACGTATTGTATAAAGTCTGGAAAACAGACTGATTTTACCTGTGACCTTGCCACCTGGACATCATCGTTTTTGTGTATCCTTTCCCAGGCTTTTTTTTTTTCTTTCCGATAAATGCATCCTGGTGTAGAAGTGGTTTTACACGGTGTCATCACAACACACCTCCCGCGTTCTTTGCTGGATGTAACATCGTGAGTGTCCGTCCTGCTCCCAAGCAGTCCGGGACTTCCTGGGCAGCAGTGACGAGTTTCTGGTGGCTGCTGTGTCCTGCCCCACCGATGTCCTGTCATCTGCTTTGGAGATCCCCCTTCCCGTGGGGCCTCCATGTGCGCAGTGATGCAGAGAGCTGTGTGACCTTGGGCAGGGCCCTGACCCTCTCTGTGTCTCAGGTTCCTGCTCTGATGACAGGTGGGAGCCAGCACCCCTGTCACAGGGGTCTGGGGGGAGTGAATGAGGGGTAGGAGGTGAGGTGGCAGGGGCACATGGCAGGGGCTCACAGTGTGCCTGCCACTGTCACCGTGGTCGCGGTTACTGTTATCATTTAGGTCGTATCTCCCCAGTTACACTGCGGGCCCACGGGCAGGAGCGAGAATCCGCACTCCCAGCCGTGCCCACCCGTGTTCCCTGCTTTGAGTCCCGGTGTCGGGCTCCCGCCAGGTGGAGCGAGTCTGTGTGGACGGGGCGCCGGAGAGCCTTCGGTTGGCCGATCTCTTCTTGTCCCCCACAGGTGGGGATCATAGCTCCTTTGTGGAAACAGGCTCAGAGAGTGTGCTGGGCCTGCCCAAGGTCACACAGCGGGAAGGGCAGAGCCAGGAATGCTTCCTGGAGGAGGTGGCAGTGGCCCTGGGCCAGCAGGATGGGTATCTGCCTGGGCCACGGAGCAGAGTGTTGGTGTTCTAGGCAGGGTGAAGAGGAGGAGGGGAGCTGTCCACGGGGCACGGGGGCCGAGCCCAGCACCCAGCACCCAGCACCCACCCCGGCGCAGGGTGGAGCAGAGCGGGGGCAGGGCTCAGGGGGTGTTTGCTGAGCTGACCTGAAGTCAGAGCGGGGCAGGCATGAGCTGTCTGGGTCTCTGCCCCCCCTGCACGCTGCCCCGGCCACTTCCTCCTGTCCGGGCAGGAAGGGGTGCTCTGTGGGCTCCGAGGCTGCGGGCACCTTCCTGGGGACGTCTCTGCGAGCCGCGATAAAATATTCATCAGCGGCAGCTGGGCTTCCCTGCGTGGGGCGCAGTCGGGGGCAGCTCCCACCCAGGGCCCGCAGCCTCGCTGTTCTGCTGAGTCACGGGGGCCCAGCGAGCCGTCCGCCCTCGTGCTCCGGGGCCCCTCCGCCCTTTGGCCACGTGGGTGCCTCGCAGTCTCTGCAATGTGTAAGCCATTCGGCCACCCGCAAGGCCGGGGCACCCCGCGTGGTCAGTGCTGAGCGGGGTTCCAGAGCTCTCGCGGGAGGTGCAGGCCCGGCCAGGTCGCAGGGCAGAGGAGCCAGGACCCCACCCCGAGCCCACCCTGGCAGCGTCCCGCCTCCTGGGTCCTCCTGGCACCCGGCAAGGTAGGTCCCCTTTGCGTCCCGGGTTGCAGTGGGGCACCGAGGTTCGGAGAGGTGGGCGCAGTGTGTCGGGTCTCAGGGCTCTTAGTGGCCGAGCAGAGATTTGGCCCTCGTCCTCGGGACTGCGAGCCCCTGCCGTGTGCTCCCGGCCCCGCGGAGCCCAGCTCAGTTCCAGCCCGGAATCAGGACCGGGGTGTCCGTCCGCTCTGATGTGGCGCAGTGCTGTGACTTCGGGTTTGTGCTTTTGATTTTTAGAGTAGCGGCAACAACAAAAAACAGTAGCAGATGGCTCCTTCCTACTGCCGCGTGGTGCGGGAGGAGGAACGGGGCTTTCTTTTGTTCACTCATTCATAAAACACATTCTGGGTGCTCTGGCTACAGGCCAGCGTCCTAGGCTCCGGGGACCAGCAGGGGACACGTTGGGTGGACTCTTCCCCGGGGAGCTTATGCCCTGATGCAGAGAGCCCACGGATCTAGAGAGCGGTGGGTTTGTGCTGTGTGACCTCAGGCAGGTTGCTCCACCTCTCTGAGTCCTAGTCTGGATTTGTGGATTGGGGCTAAACTCTGCTTTCTCCCTGTGAGCGAGCGAGGCTCACACCCGTGTCCTCGTTCCTCCTCACGGCCCGCATCTGCAAGGCCTGGCCGGCGCAGGTCGGCCTTTGGAACGGCTCCGGTTTCCAGAGAGGCCCCGGCAGGCTGTGCTGTGGGCCTGCCCAGGAAGCAACCGGGAGCCGGTGTCTGGGGCCTTGGGCTCCAGCTCGTGTGAAGGCGGGCGTCCTGTCCAAGGTGCGAGCTCCGAAGGGGAGCTCTGGTCCCCGGAGCCCCTCGCCAGGCAGCCGTGAGAGAGCCGGGCCGCGTCCAAGCTACTGGGGCGCTGTGCGCGGCCGGGTCATCTCCACCCACCGTCCTGCACCCTCGCCGCTGCCCCTGCGCACAGGCCTTCCGCTCCTGCCCTGCCCTCTGCCTGCTGGGCTTCTCCGTCTCCAAGCCTCTGCTGGAAGGCGCCCTCCTCCAGGAAGCCTTCCTGGCTGCTCCAGGCAGGGTGGGCTGGCGCTCTCCCAACATCCCCGTCAGCCTGGACTCTTCCCTTGCGTCTCTGAGACGGCGCCTGTCGTGTGCTGCTTCGCAGCTCCCAGGGCTGGGCTGTGTGTGGCTCGTCTCTGGGCCCCAGGTCTCGGCTTGGGGGAAGGGGGGTCCCAGCAGTGCCTGGTGAATGAGGCAGACAGCCAGTGAGAGCCAGACATCCAGGGCACGCGTGTTAAGGGACAGGAGGGCCCAGGTGGGGAGCTGTCTATGCAGACAGGGCCTCCGTTCCCGCCTTCCAGGGTGGGGAGCCGTCTATGCAGACGGGGCCTCCGTTCCCGCCTTCCAGGGTGGGGAGCCGTCTATGCAGACAGGGCCTCCGTTCCCGCCTTCCAGGGTGGGGAGCTGTCTATGCAGACGGGGCCTCCGTTCCCGCCTTCCAGGGTGGGGAGCCGTCTATGCAGACAGGGCCTCCGTTCCCGCCTTCCAGTGTGGGGAGCTGTCTATGCAGACAGGGCCTCCGTTCCCCGCCTTCCAGTGTGGGGAGCCGTCTATGCAGACAGGGCCTCCGTTCCC
>VSMD01112540.1:0-20831 GCA_008750895.1 Mirza zaza
GCCACGGCACTCACTCTAGCCTGGGCAACAAAGCGAGACTCTGTCTCAAAAAAAAAAAAAAAAAAAAAAAGGAGCTTGATAGTTACAATTCACATAATAAGCAGAAGGAAGGCAAGATCCAATTGATTAGAAAGATCCCTTTCTCAGGGTTAGAAGTATAGCCAATTTGCAACTGGGAAAATAGCTTATTAGAGTCAAAACAATCCCCCTGATAGAAGAGAAACAGAGATTAAAGAAAATATAAAACACCCAGAACCTTACCCTCACGTTGAAAGGCTTGGTTTTAACATGAGCTTGACGTCCAGGGAGGTAAATCGCAATGATAAGTATCATCCAGCATCCTACAAGGTTAGTTGCAAGGGGTGGGGAACCGGCAGCCTCGGGGCCACATGTGCCCTTCTGGATCTTTGAGTGCTGCCTATTGACTGAATCCAAACTTCACAGAACAATTCCTTTTATTAAAAGGGTCTGTTCTGTAAAATCTGGATTCGATCAAGGGGCCACGCTCAGAGATCTGGAGGGCCACGTGTGGCCTTGAGGCCGCAGGTTCGCCACTATCAGAACATCTTATGAGGCCAAGATGCAGACCACCAACAGTAGCATCGGATGTTACAAACAACCTATAACTATTGATGCAAATAAGCAGAAACCTGAAGAATAAAAACACATTCTAAGAACCTCTGGTTTTTTTGTAATATATACTACTTAATAACATATGCCAAATTTGGCAAGTTCGTAACTACTATTTCCAAATCAAAAAACAGTCTGAAGTCTTCATTTCCACCAGTGGATACAAATGTTAACAAGTCATACAGTCATCTTGTCAGTTCTGTGTGTGCACTCAGAAGACAATGTCATGAAGACAGACACAGCTCCCAGGAAAACTCTATGTACGCTGACATATATACGTTGGAAGATTAGTTCTATGAGGAAGTTTAACTGTAACAGGAATAATACACACTTGTGAAGAAAAATGATAAATGGCCTCCTTAAGCCAGAGTTATTTTTAAATCATAGGTCTTAACACATTAGTCGTTTGTTAAGTCAATATAGTGAGTATCAGCATTTTGAAATGAAACAAAACAATACAAACAAAAACACTGCATGAAATAAATGTAAGTTTTCATGAATATTTTGTTTCTGGTATATGTGGGGAAGGCGTAGCAATATGAACTGTATTTCTTATTTGGATTCTATTCAAAAAAGTTGGAAAGTCACTGGCTCAAACACTGCCTTTATAGCACAGAACATGCCTAATCAGAGCTGCAGCTGCAGGGAAACCTGAAAGAATCATGTTCCTTCTCACACACTGACAACTCCAGCACCACAAAGGTTACTCCAAGCAGGTCACAACCACGTTGTCATTAGAGAGCGGTGGAATATATTCCCAAAACAGCTTGTCTCTTTCTTTTCTACACAATGCTGGAGTATAATGGTCTTTTAAAAGCAGAAGCAAGATTGTGAAGCTCAGAGAGAATGTGATTAGACCTGAGTGATTTGTCCAGCTTCATGTGGAGATGCAGAGAAATGAACATGGAATTCTAAACTGGATTGGACATCATCACCCCCACCATACAGAGTAAGCTGAGCCTGGCCACTAATGATGCCATACACATACACATACACACACACACAAACACACACCAGAAGAACTAAGGCATCCTCAACTGGAATTTTAGTCTTTCTTTCATTCATGCACATGGTCTATGCTAGGGCCTACAGAAACTGAGTTAGAAAGATGGTCTCACCCTAGATCAGGATATATGACAACTATACAGTGCTCAATAACAAAAGCCTTCAGTATTTTAATAATCATTTAAAAATAGGGAGCTGCAACAGAGGAAACCAGTTTGTTATCACTATGATATAAAAGAACATCTCGTGCATATCTAACAAATGGCTGTGAAACTGGCAATTCTAATACACAGAAGTGAAGATGAATTTTTCAATCTGTTAAAATGATTCTCCCCCCCCCACAGAATTCGCCCCATTTCCCAATTACCTTTACGATATTGATGTTGGCTATGATTCACTTACTTTCTAGCATCACTATGTCACATGTTAACACTAGCTGTGATAAAAGTCTCAATGAGAAACTGCATCAAAAATAAGTTCACTGCAACTAAATCATATCAAGCCAAAACATTGCAACTTTTAGACTGAAGGGAACTGAGATAGGGGAAGTCATTGTTCCAGAAGAACCAAATTGCTTTGCCTCCAAAAGAATCCCAAAGAACCTGTTAAGACATTTATGAAAGACAATTTCTTTCATCATAAAATAGATCAAATATAATAATTATGCAAATATGTTAAATATGTATGGTGAACATTTTTATGGCTACACTTAACTTTAAACATATCTCCTCATAATGACAGAAATGACTCTTAAAATTAGTTGAAAGTAGTGAAGACTCATTCAAATTGTTATTTGAATTAAAAAAATAATAATCATCATCACCAAATCAGTTAATGAGTGACTTCCACTTGCAATGAAGATCTGGATTACCAGTTATTAAGGTAAGATCAACCCACTTAGATTCCACCTATGGAATGCCTAAAATTAAAAATCATCATCAGCAAAAAGACACCTACTAGAAAGAAAAAACCCATATGGTAAAAGACTGGTTTGAGAACAGCAATTTTCTTTGCTAAAGAAATCCCTCTGTTCTCATTACCGAAGCTCGATCTATTACTTACTCAAATTAAGATAACATGATTTAAAAGATCTTCAGGAGCTAGAGACCAAACAATTCTTCTAGGAACTAAAAGAACAGAAAAGAATTTGCAAGGAGTGGGTAAAACATCACACAAAGTGTTATCTAGTTCCAGATTGTTTTTCATTTATTTTGTTTTGTGTGTTTATTTTGATCTATCTCCTAAATAACCTGGGGCAGCCATTCCAAGCATGCAAATGTCAGTTGGTCCTTTCACTGCAAACTCTCTGTTAAGTGGACTTTCTCGATAGCACACTAACATCCTCGCTAAAGAGGATGACTAAGTGGTAAATGATAAGTATGTTTAACTCTTCACAATGTGAAATCAAAACACTACAGAAACAATCTGAAAATAATGTAATTATCTGGTGTGCTGGTTACAGTCTCTCGGAAAGGAGGTAACTTAGTGAAAAGAACATGGACTGTATAATCAAACAGACATGGTTCCAAACTTGAGCTCTGTCACTTCTTGACAGTATAACTTAAAGGAAGTTACCTACCTAAATTCTAAGCCTGTTTCCTCAGCTGTGAAGGGTAAATGACAATACCTACTTCATAGAGTTCAGTAAGGAGTAAATGACACAATGCACGCAAAGCAGACAGCACACTGCCTGGCATGCTGTAAGTCTCAAGAAATGTTTACTTGGAAAATAATCTTTCCATCTCAAATCTCAGAAAGTATTTCTGATTTTCAGCTTGTTCATCTGTGAAAAAAGGGAATCAAAATAGATGATTAATAAGGTTCCTTCCAGAAAGGGAATGATCCAACCAAGTGCTATGATTCCATGGTAATTATGTACAGACAAGATTTCTGTATTTTTAACGGCTCCATGCTCTCCTATTTTGAAGTACGAATGCACACCTGGCTTAAAATCTTCAGACATGTAATTGAAGAAATTTTTCTTCACAGGTTGTCATAAAAATGATTTTCGAAGCCTGGAAGATTTGAGGCATCCCAGTCCTTTCTCTAGTACTCTGTTATACAAAAATGCTAGCACAAATAGGTAGAGATGTATGTATGTATGTATTCTGTCAATTATTGTAACAGTAAAAAAAATGGAGAATGTTTTTAATTTGGTATATTCCTATAAGGAGTTCCAAATAACTTTTTTTTAATCTCTGAAGATTTCAATCAAACATTGTTACATTAGAAAAGTTGCAAGAACAGAGGTATAAACCAATGGAACAGAACTAAGACCAGATAGAAAACCATCCTCATATAACCATCTGATCTTTGACAAAGCAGACAAAACATGCACTGGGGAAAAGAACCGTTATTCAATGAATGGATCTGGGAAAATTGGATAGCCACATGTAGAAGACTGAAACAGGATCTGCACTTCTCACCTCTCACAAAAATCAACTTACGATGGATAATATCGTAAGCCTAAGGCATGAAACCATAAGAATCTAGAAGAGGTTAGAAAAACTCTTATAGACATCACCTAGGCAAATAATTTATGAAGACAATCCCAAAAGCAATCACAGCAACAACAAAGTAAATAAATGGTACCTCATTACATTAAAAAGCTTCTGCACAGTCAAGAAAATTATCACTAGAACAAATAGACAACCTACAGAATGGGAGAAAATATTTGCATGCTATACATCTGATAAAGGGCTGATAACTAGAGTCTATATAGGACTCAGGAAAATCAGCAAGAAAAAAAATCAAACAACCCCATTAAAAACTGGGCAAAGGACATGAACAGAAAATTTTCAAAAGACGACAGACTAATGGCCAAGAAACATATGAAAAAATGCTCAACATTTCTAATCATCAGGGAAATGCAAATCAAAACCACAATGAGATATCACTTAACTCCAGTGAGAACAGCTTCTATCAAAAAGTTCCAAAACAACAAATGTTGGCATGGATGTGGAAAGACAGAACACTCCTACACTGCCGGTGGGACTGCAAACTAGTACAACTCTGTAGAAAGTAGTATGGAGACACCTCAAAGAGCTACAAGAAGAACTACCATTTGATCCAGCAAACCCACTACTAGGTATCTACCCAAAGGAAAAAAGACATTCTATAAAAAAGACACCTTCACTCAAATGTTTATAGCAGCACAATTTACAATTTGCAAAGATGTGGAAACAACCCAAGTGCCCATAAATACATGAGTAGATTAATAAAATGTGGTATAAGTATATTGTGGAGTACTACTCAGCCATAAAAAATGATGAACTACCTATTGTATTATCCTGAATGGAGCTGGAGCCCATTCTTCTAAGTATCACAAAAATGGAAAAACACACACCACGTGTACTCACCATTAAATTGGTACTAATTCATCAACACTAATGTGCACATATGGGAAGTAACACTGACAAGGTGTAAGGCAGGTGGGAGTGGGGAGAGGGGACTCCACACCTAACAGATGTGGAACACACTGTCTGGGGGATGGGCACACTTGTCAAGTGGTGCAAAGGAAATTTATGTAACCAAAGCATTTATACCCCATTCAGAGTTACAATACTCTGAAATATAATTAATTAATTAAAATGAAAATATGCAAGATACATACAAAGCATGATCTCCCTTGGAGATTTTTTTAAAGGCTGTGTGTGTGTGTATAAATTATTTATCAGTCTTCTTTCTTTCTGTATGCAGAGAAAAAAGGCAGAAGCAATATTCATGAATCAGTTAAGTAGTTACCTAGCAGGAAATAGAGATTGGGGTAACCTTCTTTATTTCATAAAGTATCAACAGAAGAAAAATTTTAAAATAGATTTTGATGAATTTTTACTTCCTTTAATGTGCTTTTGAGTATTTTCTAAATTTCTTATACTGTATAAATGTTTAACATTGAGAGGACTCCTTTATATTTTACTTTTCTAAAAAGTTACCCTCAGTTACATATGTTCATGCATTTAGTTTTGTAATACAATTTACTGCAGGCAAGAAATGTATAAAAGAATAATCCTTTAATTTCTTAAAGACACAATAAAAAAATCAATTTCAAAATTAGAAAAACAAAATTAGGAATAGAAGGCAAGTTTCTTAAACTGATAACAGTTATAAAATCTACAGCAAACATTATACATAATGGATGGATTACTACTAAAGTAAAAAATAAAAGAAGGATGTCCTCTCTCACATCTTTATTTGGTATAGCTGAAGCTAATGCAAAAGCTAGTGATAGGATAAAAAAATCAATAGTAAAAAGGGAAAAACAAAACTGACCTGTATACACACAACACAACTACATGGAAAATATAAAAGAATGTGCAAACAGCAGTAATTAATATGAGAGTTCATTAAGGTTACTGGATCAAACTATCCATCTGACAAGGGATTAATAAGTAGAATATAGGAGGAGTTCCAATAACTCAATAGAAAAAAAATCAAATAATCTGATTAATAAATGGGCAAAGGATCTGAATAGACATTTCTCAAAAGAACACAAATGGCCAATAGGCATATGAAAAAATGCTCCACATCATTAGTCAGAGAAATGCAAATCAAAACTATAATGAGCTATCATCTCACCGCAGTATGAATGCTGGCAAGGATGTGGAGAAAGGGGAACCCTTATACACTGTTGGTAGGAATGTAAATTAGTGCAACCACTATGGAGAACAGTATGGAGGTTCCTTATTTAACCAAGGATGTGAAAGATCTCTAACAAGGAGAACCACAAAACATAGATGAAAGAAATCACAGATGACACAAATGGAAAAACATCCCATGCTCACAGATTGGAAGAATCAATATTTTTAAAATGCCCACACTGCCAAAGGTGAATTACAGATTCAATGTAATTTCCATCAAAATACCAACATCATTTTTCACAGAATTAGGAAAAACAATCCTAAATTTCATGTGGAATCAAAAGAGAGCCTGAATACCCAAAGCAATCCTGAGCAAACATTAACTTCAAATTATACCAAATTATACTTACAAGGCTATAGCAAACAAAACAGCATGGTACTGGTATAAAGGTAGACATATAGATCAATGGAACAGAATAGAGAACCCAGAAATGAAACCATATAGCTATAACCAACTGATCTTCAACAAAGTAGACAAAAACATACAGTGGGGAAAGGACACCCTATTTAACAAATGATGCTGGGAAAATTGTAGAGCCACATGCTGAAGAAGGAAACTAGAGCCCTATCTCTCACCATATACAAAAATTAACTCAAAATGGATTAAAGACTTAAATGTAAGACCTGAAACCATAAAAATTTTATAAGAAAACAGGAAAAAACTCTCTGGACATTGGCCTAGGCAAAGAATTATGACAAAGACATCAAAAGCAAATATAACAACAACAAAAATAAATAAATGGGACTTAATTACACTAAAAAGTTTCTGCACAGCAAAGGAAATAATCAACAGAGTAAACAGACAACCTATAGAATAGGTGAAGGTATTCACAAACTATACAACTGACAAAGGACTAATACCCAGAATCTACAAGGAACTCAAATCAGCAAGGAAAAAAAAAATAACCTCATTAAAATGTGGGCAAAAGACATGAGCAGATATTTTTCAAAAGAAGAGATACAAATGGCCAACGAACATAAAAATATGCTCATCATCATTAATCATCAGAGAAATGCAAATTAAAACTACAATGAGATACCATCTAACTCCTGTCAGAATGGCATTATTAAAAAGTCAAAAAACAATTGATGTTGGTGTGGATATGGTGAAAAGGGAATGCAATTAAGTACAACCTCTATGGAAAACAGTATGAGATTCCTCCAAGAACTTAAAGTAGATCTACCATTCAATCCAGCAACCCCACTACTGGATATCTACCCAAAGAAAAAGAAGTCATTATATCAAAAAGACACCTGCATTTATATGTTTATCACAGCACAATTCACAATTGCAAAGACATGGAATCAACTTAATTGCCCATCAACTGATGAGTGGATAAAGAAAATGTGGTATATATACACCACGGAGTACTACTCAGCCATAAAAAAAGCAATGAACCCCCCAGTGTGATGGTATTTGGATATGAGGCCATTGGAAGGTAATCAGTTTAGATGAGGTCATGAGGACAGGGCCCTCATGATAGAATTAGTGCCCTTATAAGAAAAGACACCAGAGAGTGTGTTCATTCTTTCTGTTCTGTGAGCAAAGAGGGAGAAGATGGCTGTCTGCAACCCATTGAGAGAGCCCTCGCTAGATATCAACCCTGCTAGCACCTTAATCTTAGACTGCCAGTCTCCAGAACTGTGAGAAAATAAATTTCTATTGTTTAAAGCCACCTAGTCTATGGTATTTGTTATGGCAGCTTGAGCTAATATAAATCCTTACTTCATCAAAAAGGAAGAAAAAAATGAGAAAAAGAATTCCAAGTGAATTTAAGTACTAAATATGAAAATTAAGAAATTTAAAGAAAAGGAAAATATATTCATAATATCTCAAGGGGAAAGAAGGATTTCTTGAAGCAACAAGATTGAAACAATAAAGGGAAAGACCAATAAATTTGATTAGTATAAAATTTAAAACTTGTTCTCAACAAAAGATAGCATAACCAAAGTAAAAAGTAGGCCACTGACTGGGAGAAAAACATTTGCACATGTGTAACCAGCCAAAAATTAACAACTAGGTCTCCAGAATATACAAAAAGCTACAAATCTGAACTACTTGCAGGACATTTATACCTAACCCCTTAGCAGCATCTGATTAACATGCCATACTGTTCAAACTTTTTAAGTTGACAATGCATTAGTCATATAATCAGAATAACTGATGAGGTTATAAGTTAAAATAAACTTTAGGTGTCTAACCACAAACAACATGCTCCCTGCCAAACCAACAGCGTCAGGTACACCTGTTTCTTTCAGACGCACTGTCACTCTCCCAGTCACTAAAGCCTTGAAACCTGAGAGAATTCTTTTACTCCTCCCTCTTCTTTATTTCTACACAAAGTGTCACTGAGTTTACAATGTGGTCAACAGAATTTAGTCAAATTTCAATAATTAATTGTAATTTATAAATTGCCAGACTGTAAAATGGTACCATTTTCAGAGATATGAGCAGAAGCTAGAAATCAATAATTAATTTTTACTTGTGGAATAATATATACGACTGAATAAAATATGCTAAAAGCAAAGTCCCCTATAGAGGTAAATTCTAAAAAAACAATAAGACATATTTATAGATAGATAGCATGGAGAGAGAGAGACATCTCACTGACACACTAGGAAGTTGCAGAATGCAGTGGAAAGAATATCATACTAGGAACCAGGAGACCTGGATTCGAATCTAAACCCTGCCCTAAAATATAGCTATGAATTAAGCAAGTTACATAATATCCACAGTCTTTAGCTTTCTCATCCTTAAAAATAAGATGAAATGATTGCTAGAAGTGCTTAAAACTCTAAAATTCTACAATTCCATAAACCTTTGGTTATAGACTGAATGCTTCTATTCCCCTCAAAACTCATGTTGAAACCTTACATACCCACTAAGGTGATGGTATTAGGAGTGGGGTTATTGGGATAGTGAGCTGGAAGTAATTTGGACTGAAGAGGTAATGTGAATCAGTTTCTCGGTTTCCTTTTAACAACCTTGAAAGACCATTAAGACACTCATTAACTTTTCAAAACCAAGTAATACCAAATATTTCAACAAAACAAATTTAGTTTTTCCTCTTTGCAAACTTTCAGCTTCTCCCTCAGTTCTGAAGTGCAAACACAATGTCATGAGTTACTGATTGGCAGGATAGCTTGTCCCCAGTACTGTGTTACTAAGGTAGACTTCAGTCATACCTAGAAAACTGGGGAGCAGGATGCACACACAAAATCCAGTTGAAATGTCTTTGTAAAGTGTTAGATTCATACCTCTTATGCTGACCATAAAGGATTCAACCTCATTTGGACCACATATACCTCCTGTAACTTTCAACAAAACTCTGGCTCTAATAATTCCTAACCTTTATTCTACAGTTTCTTTACAAGTAGTAGACCTGCAAGATGCTCCAAGAAAAAAGAATTCCACTAATGTTCAGAAACGCTACATGCTACCGCTCAGTCCTAATCATTTCACAAGGTACATTCAAACATTAAAGGCTTTGAGAAGCCCCAGAGTTAAGAAATGTGATTTATACTGTTTAATCCAGGGTTCCTCGACCCAAGTGACTATCACCTCTTCACAAAATATGTATTAACACCCTATAAAACTATTAATAGTATTTTAAGGAACACACTTTGGAAGGTACTTGCTTAAACACATTTGCTCAAAATATGAAGAGATTTAATTCACACATAGCTAAACTGAAACTGGTTTTTGTTTTTTGCTTTTGACATTCTGTGCCAAAGAGCCATTTACCAATTTCTAAATATTAATTTTCTAGTATCCAACTTTTAAAGATTAAACAGTAAAGCCTTCCCCTGACACAGGCAACTGAAACCTACAACCAAAGAATATGGTCACATGTGATAGAAACTATCACAATATTAAATATCAAAATATTAAAAATAGAGCTGTCATATGATCCAAATATATACTTCTGGGTATACAGCCAAAAGAATTGAAAATAGGGTCTCAAAGAGATACCTGCACACTCATATTCATAACAGCAGTATTCACAATAACCAACAGGTGGAAACAACCCAGTGTCTATTGGCAGATGAATTCATAAACAAAATGGGGTATACACATACTACATGGAATATTATTCGGCCTTAAAAAGGATAGAAATTCTGTCACATGGTACAATATGGATAAACCCCGAAGACATTATTGCTAAGTGAAACAAGCCCGTCTCACACACACACAAAAAAATACTGTACCATTTCACTTATATGAGGTATCTAAAGTAGTCAAATTAATGGAAACAAAGTAGAATGGTGGCTGAGTAGAGGGAGAAAAGGGGAGTTACTGTTTACCACAAGGTTTCATATTTTGCAAGATGAAACATTCTGTATTTAACAATACTAAACTGTACAATTAAGAATGGTTATAATGGTAAGTTTTCTGTTGTGATTTTTAATCATAGTTTTCTAAAAATGTTTTTAATCAATTCATTTGTCTCAAATCTTCAAGTAATAGTGATGTTACTATATTTACCCAACACCTAACAGGAACCTACTGAATAAAGTTGCCCAAAAGCCCCACACAAGTCTGAATGTGGTCACAGAACAAAGCTGCCTTCTTCTCTCACTGCCTTCTTCTGCTCAGTGCAACAAACATTTATCAAACAAGCAACTACAGTGTGGTAACTGAATCTGAATATAGAAATTATTATAATTAGGTCATAATCCCTGACCCTGAGCAGATCAGAGAAACCCACAAGACACAGCTCAGTGCTAGCAACCTATTATGTGTGCAATGAATTGATCAATTCTGCAGCTCTCTTCAATTAGCTGCTAAATCATAGGAGGAAAGTGTGACTTCTCTGGACTGAAGTTTCTTGGGACAAAGTTTCCATAACAGGAAGCACAAAGAACACCAACTGCATGTGGGACAGAAGTCAATATAAATTTTCTTAAAAACCAAAAATAACCAAAAATTCTTTTGTAAAAAGAGAAAAGTTTGAAGTAAAAATGACAGAAATGCTTTTCCATTACAGCAAACACATGGAGAATCCTTACAGTACATATGAGCCTGGCATACCAGGGACAGGCTCACCATAGCAACAAGTATGAGCACAAGCTTTCCAATGAGATAGAAAATGCATGGGTGAGGTAACCATAGAGAAATTTATTATTACAAATTCCAAAGTCTTACCCATCAGACCAGATAAATTTAGTTCTGAGCAATGTTTGTAATCACAGCACACACAGCTGTTCCCTGAATAGCAATAACCCAAGCTCCTTTCTGGTGGATTTTTTTGTATATTGCAGTGTCAATTTTGTCATAAATCCTGGTACTTTGTCTCTGATTACAGCCACAAGAGACATAGTCTATAAGAACAAGCTCACTTTCCTTAATAATGGCTGTCATGTTACCACAGAAACAGCTTCACCTCCAGGGGAATCTGATAAAACAGGCATTATGGGAAAAGCTGCATTTCTCCACCCTCAGTGTCTCATTCTAGGCCTTCCTCATTTCAGGATTATTGTAAAGCCTTCTACCTGCTCTCCCTTCCTCCAGACTTGCATGCCTCAAACCCATCCTAGTTGATGCTCAGAGTTAATCTTCCTCAATGCCAAGACTCATCATGGCATTCCTCTGCTTAAAACTTCGATGACTCTCAAAGCCGTCTGGCATGCCACAGGGGGCTCTTTATGATTTAAACCTTGCACCACATGCTGTTACATCATTTTTATTTTTAAATAATTTCAAATTTACAGAAATATTGCAAGAATGGTTAAAAAAAAAACCTCTTGATCCTTTTCTTCCAAATTCACCATTTACTAACCTTAATGTTAGTTAGCTAAATTAGTAGTCGGCGACTTTATATTTTATTCATGGTGTATGGCACATAGTTGGTATTGAATAAATTTGTGGAAGAAATTAATATGTAAGTGAATAAAGGAGGAATTAATGAAGGGCCCAACTTTTGGTTAAACAGAGTGAATGGAATACAGAATGTTAACTGTGCTGCCTCCTGAATTCTCAAGTAGGTATCAAAGACATGTTTCTAAGGCATAAATCTACAAGGACAAATGGAAAAGATGACAGAGGCCAAATTTGGAGAGGTAATTGATCCGGCAGCCCTAGTAATGTGAAACTTAGGGACAAAAGCCCAGAGAGGCTTAGGAATAGGAGGCACACGTATCTCTAAATGTGGGTGTGGGTAGAGCTGAAACGAGAAAGGCTAGCTGAAAAATCTTAGAGCAGTTAGACACATCCCCTGCCAACACATCACAATCACATAACCCTCTCTCCCTCCAACACCAGCAGAAAATCTTCTCTAGAGAAATTCATTCAACTGATTATCAGTGAGCAGCGCCTAGGTGCCAGGCTCAGTCCCAGATGCCCAGAAACCTCCAAGGGGACAAGGCTAAGACCTGCCCTGGCGGAGCTTACGTTCTATCCGGGAGCTGCCAGCAAGCAGATGTGCGGCAGCTTGGGCCGGGCTGGAGTGAGGGCCAGGCCACAGGAGGATCCACTTGAGTGAGGATGCTCCTGATGGGCTGCGTGGTGGAATCACCTGGAGAGCGTTAAAAAAAAAAAAAAAAACCCTGACATCTGCGTCCCAGCCAGCGTTTCTGGTTTGAATTTTGATTGGTATAGAGTGTAGCCAGTTGTCAGGAGTTTCGAAATTTCCCCAGGTGGTTTTCATGAGCAGCCAGGTTAGAACCACGGACTTAGAGGAACCCTAGACTCAGGTGCCCCATGCATAGCTGGCGATGGAGTGGAGGGGGCTCCCCTGAAATCCTAAACACAAAGGATGACAAATTCAAGCGCAAGACTCCTGGCCGCTGCAGGCTCCTCTCCCATCCAACGCCCAGAAACCTGCACAGAAAATAGTGGAGTCCAGACTCCTCTACCTCTGGTGGAGACTAAGACAAGCGAAAAACAATGCATGCCCCCAGCCGAGGAGAAGAAAAGCCAAATAGCTGGGGTGACATTGAGAGGTAAACCCCAACTAACAGAATAAGTGAAAAACTGCCATGATGGGATTGAGAGAAAAACATAAGAAAAATAGAAATACCAGTAATGTGGAGAAGCATTTGGGGACTTCACACAGTCGTCCCTCAGTGAGGGAGAGGAAGAGCTTGATGGCAGGACCCCTCCCCCATACCAAAATCCACAGATGCTCAAGCCCCTAGTATAAAATAGCGTCGTATCTGCACGTAACCTAGGAACATGCTCCTGTACGCTTTAAATCAGCTCAAGGTTACTTATGATACCTAATACACTGTGAATGCTATGTAAATAGTTGTTATACGATATTTTAAATTCACATTATTTTTTATTGTTGCAGTTATTTTGAGGGTTTTTTTTTTTTAATATTTCAATCCGCTGTTGGTTGAATCTGCAGATATGAAACCCTCAGATACGGAAGGCCGACTGTAATTAAATAAGCAATTTAACCAAGGACTATCATCACAGACTCCTTAGGAAATCATCGTTTGAAACAAAAATGATAGCTATGCTATGTCTGTGATGGATGGAAAATACTGCAGCAATGGCTTTCTACTAGGTAGAAAATACAGGAACAATTCTACTGTTTTAAAGGTTATTTTCAAAAATGACAAAAAATATCTTTTGAGACTGTTGAAGTGTAAACACAGAAGTATATATGCAATTAGGTCTGAATATAAGAGACCACATGCTATCTCTAAAAACATCCAATATATTTGAGAATATCAAATGTCTCTTAATTGCCTATACCAGCTGTCCTAGTTGCTGTACAACCTATATAAAGAACCAAACATCACTAATCATTTATTTTGTGTATTTTAAATATAAATTTTAAAATACACAAAATTCCTAAATGTCTAAAGAGCATCACTATTTTAAAGATGGCTATGATGCAGGGAAGCATATAATAAAGTAACAATGCTTTTTAATAAAACTGTTGGTATATTTTAATAAAGATCTAAATATTTAGATTTTGGCCAGGCATGGTGGCTCATGCCTGTACTCCTAGCACTCTGGAGGTCAAGGCTGGAGGATCATTTGAGCTCAAGAGTTAGAAACTAGCCTGAGCAAAAGCGAGACCCCATCTCTACCAAAAAGAAAGGAAAAAAAAAAACTTAGCCAGGTGTTGCGCTGCGTGCCTGTGTCCCAGCTACCAGCTACCCAGGAGGCTGAGGCAGACGGATTGCTTAGAGCCCAGGAGTTGGAGGTTACGGTGAGCTACAATGATGCCACTGGACTGTAGCCCAGGCAAAAGAGCAAGACCCTATCTAAAAAAACAAAAAAAACAAAAAAATAAAAAAATAAAAAACAAACAAAAAAACATGCTGGTGAGGATGTGGAGAAAGGGGAAAAGAGGAATCTAGTATGCTGTTTGTGGAAATATAAATTAGTACATCCATATGGAAAATATTAATAGTATGGAGGTTCCTTAAGAAACTAAAAATAGATCTACCACATGATCCAACAATCCCACTGCTGGGTATACATCCAAAAGAAAGGAAATCAGTATATCAGAGAGATATCTACACTCCCATGTTTATTGCAGCACTATTCACAATAGCCAAAAAATGGAATCTACCTATGTGTCTATCAAGAGATAAATGGATACAGAAAATCTGATGTATATATACATACAATGGAATATTATTCAGCCATTAAAAAAAAAGGATGAGATCCTGTCATCTGCAGCAATATGGATGGATCTGGAAGACATTACATTAGTGAAATATGCCAGACACAGAAAGACAAATATCTCATGTTCTCACTCACATGTGGGAGCTAAAAAAGTTAATCTCATGGAGATACAGTGGAGTGATGGTTACCAGAGGCTGGGAATAGTTGGTGGTGGGGAACATAGAGACTGATTAATGAGTACAAAAATACAGTTGGAAAGAATAAGTCCTCGTGTTCAATACCATAGTAGGCCGTCTATAGTTAGCAATAGTTTATTGCATGTTTCAATATGTCTAGAAGAGACTATCTGAAATGTTCTCAGCACAAAGAAATAATGTTTGAGGTGATGGCTATCCCAATTACCCTGATTTCATCATTATACTTTGTATACATGTATCAAAATATCACATGTACACTATAAATATATATAATTATGTATCAACTTTAAAAAGATTAGTGGTTACCTGGGGCTAGGCGTGGAAAGGGGGTGTGACTGGAAACGGGCACAAGGTTTCTTTTCTGGGTAATGGAAACATTCTAAAATTAGATTGGTGAGATGGTTGCACAACTCCATAAATTTACTAAAAAGCACTGAATTGCACTCTTAAAATGAGTAAATTTAATGGTAAATTATACCTCAATGAAGTTATTTAAAAAATTTTTTCAAAAGTGAAAAAATAGTAAGTGTTGGCAAGGACATGGAGAGAAGAGAAGGCTTGCACATTGTTGATGGTCATGTAAATTGGTATAGCCATTATGGGGAAAAGTATGGAGCTTACTGAAAAAACTAAAAATGAAACTACCATACAATCCAACAATCCCACTTCTGGGTATATATTCAAAGGAAGTGAAATCAGTATCTCAAAGGCATATCTACAATGCCCATGTTCACTGGAGCATTATTCACAATAGCCAATATATGGAAACAACCTAAGTGTCCAATGATCAGTGAACGGATAAAGAAAATGTGGTATACTTACCTAACATAATATTTATTATTCAGTCATAAAAAAGAAGGAAATCCTATTTGCAACAACATGGATGAAGCTGGAGGACATTATGCTAAGTGAAATTAGCCAGGCACAGAAAGACAAATACCATATGACCTCACTTATATGTGACATCTCACAGAAGCAGAAGATGGAATGGTGGTTGCCAGACCTGGAGTGTGAGGGAAATGAGATGTTGGCCAAAGGGTACAAACTTTGATGAATAAGTTCTGAGTATCTAATACACAGTATATTGTGTGGAGACTACAAAGGAAAAATTTTGTAAAATTTTATAATGAATATTTTGTAAATAAAAGCACTAAAGCTACAATTTCCCATTTTCCCTATGTATGGAGACTTTGGGGACACCCTGTATTATTTACTTAAAATTTTCAAAGGCAGCCGATCTTTTGCATCCTCACCACACACACACACACACACACACACACACACACACACACACACACACACACACACACACACACACACACACACACACACACACACACACACACACACACACTATACTAACAGCCATTATTCCCTGAATGAAAAAGTATAAACAAGCCTTCAAATCCTTCATTAATTCCCCTTTCCCTTCTCATAGGCTCTCAAATCGCATTATACCTGAGCCCACACTCTTCCACTCTATTCACACCCGTCTCCTTGAAGGCAGGAGACATTTTGCGCGATCAGTCCCGCATACGTATGAAATAAATTTCCTTTCCAATCTACCTAACGAGACACAAATTCTCAAATAGTAGTTTCTCCTTCAACACAGTCTCTCTCCATAACCCAAATATTAAATAATTATCCAACTCTATGCACAGTTTCTAGCTCGCTCTCTTTCTGAATTCATCTTTCTTATACTGAATGTAACAGTGGGTCCTTGTCAGGAATTAAGCTACTGATTTTAATGTTTACTGTATCTCCAGTTTCGTGTGAGCATAACATTGTTGTTCAGGGTCTCGGTAGAATAAAGAGTGGAGATACACAAAACAAAATGACCTAAGGCATTAATTATTCATGCCATATATCCTTTCCTACTTCCTTTTGGACTTGGATCTGTGGACTGGTATCCCCTTTTCTTTAATCTTCAACCTCAACTTCTATGTTTTCTTCTCCTCGACCCACAAGCAAGCTCAAGTCTCCCAGGCTTTAAGATATTTTAAACACTTCACACATCCATGCACACCCTTTCCTTGGACTTATCCTTCTCTCTCTTATCTATCCCTCGAGGTCTCTCTGCATCTTCCCCAGCAGACTTCTTAAAATAAGTAGCTACACCTACTCTCCAGCCATTTGCTTCTCATTCATTCCCCAAATCCCTGCACTCTGGCTTCTGTGCCCATTGCTCCACTGTGCCTGCCCTCACCAAGGTGTTCCCTGTGCCAAAACACCTGATGAATTTAAAACACCTTCGTCCTACTTAACCTCTCTGTGGCATTTAACACTGTTCATCACTTCCTCCTAGAAACCTTTACCTGTTTCCTTTCCACCACACTCTTCTCTTCTCTTCTCACCAGTGTCCCCCCTCACCACACCCTCTCTCCTCTCCTGCTGGCTCCCTCCACACACGCCGCTGTATATCACTTAAATATTGCCACTCCTCAAGAGCACTTCCCTGCACAAATCTCCCAGAGGATACTGCTCACCTCCTCTTTTGCTCTCACATACATTCTGTGCAACTCCCTCTGTCAGGTGCTGCATCACGCACTTCCACACCTCTGTCCGCTCCGCTAGCCTGAGAGCTCCTGGAAGGTAGGAACTCGGTTTTGTCTGTACCCCCACCAACATCCCACGCTCCTAGCCCAGTGCCCAAACACACTGTTACGCGATCCATGGATCTAGAATGAATGATAAATCAGGAACGAACTGTTTATGTTTTTCAAATACATATGTATGTAAAAATAAATGAAAATATATGCATATGTTAAGATAATTAAGAATGTTTATATTCCCTATAAATGAAATTTTACATATTTAAACCAAACAATAAGGATTATAGTATTTATAGTTCATTGTAGTTACCTAAACAGCATCCAGATCACATCAGCTCTCCAAGGCTATAAAAAGTAATAAGGTACTCCTTTAGCCAAATAAGCCAAGATGTCCTTAAAAACTAAGTCCACTTCATGCCATATGACAAGCATCGCTTCCCTCCACAATGGGAATAAGGAAAATGTTTGTTATTATTTGGCTACTCTCAACTAGGAAGGAAAATGTTCCTAACCAATTAGGGTCACCCCAGAAGAAGCCAAGCAAACCACGGAGAAGAAAATGGAGGTAAGGGCTACTTCTTAAGTTCCAGGACCATGTCTATTAGTATAGTATTGTACATCTAATGAATATAAAGTAATTATAAGAAGAAATTATTCTGGGAGGCTGAGGCAGGCGGATCATTTGAGCTCAGGAGTTCAAGACCAGCCTGAACAACAGCAAGACCCCGTCTCTACTAAAAAATAGAAAGAACTTAGCTGGACAACTAAAAATATACAGAAAAATTAGCCAGGCATGGTGATGCATGGCTAATCGGGAGGCGGAGGCAGGAGGATCGCCTGAGCCCAGGAGTTTGAGGTTGCTGTGAGCTAGGCTGATGCCATGGCACTCTAGCCCGGGCAATAGAGTGAGACTCTGTCTCAAAAAAAAAAAAAAAAAGAAGAAGAAGAAATTATTTAGAAAAGACCTAATAGCACAGGAGGAAAGTCTGATAGACAGACTCAAAGTAAAAATGTATCTTAACTGAGAAAGATGCTTCTATTAATATTTCTCAGAGAAATCATTCTCAACTACATCTATAAATCTGGGTAAGAGCAAGGCCAAACATTAATTTCCTAAATAACTACCACATACAATTCACCATTTTCATCTAAGTAAGCAGAGTTCTAGAGCTCAAAAATCCATTCAATTTTGATATAAGATCTCTAGATTATTCAGGATATGCAGCTGCAGTCACAAAAGATATATTTTAGAACCACATTCTCTCTGGCCTAGCTATAGAAGTAAGTCTGTACCAAGGTGGCTATATAGATAATGATAGTTCACAAACAGGCATGAGGATAATAATATCTTCAATTAGCAAAATAAGTCAATCTGTTTTCTACATCAAAAAGCAGAAAAGAATGGGTGCAGTGGCTCAGCCTGTAATCCTAGCACTTTGGGAGGCAAAGGTGGGAGGATCACTTGAGCCTAAGAGTTCAAACCAGCCTGAGCAACATAGCAAGACCCCATCTCTACAAAAGGAGAGACAGAGACAAGCCTGTAATCCCAGCTACTCAAGAGGTTGAGGCAGGAGGATCACTTGAGCCCAGGAGTTTGAGGCTGCAGTGAGCTATGACATGTCATTGCACTCTAGCCTGGGTGACAGAGTGAGACCCTGTCTCTTTAAAAAAAAAAAAAATTCACTCCAGCTCTCAGGTACAGGAGTCAGAGGAAGTAAAGCACTGCAGAAGACAGTGATATAGCTTGCAACCTATTCACTGAACTATTAGAGGGTGACTCCTGTATCCATCCTACTTTGCCTATGTGGAGAGATGCTTGTCCATAATTGGTAACACCTGTAGTATTTTTTGGTTAGAGGAAAATGAGAAATTAAGTCTCATTCACTGCAATTTCAGTATTTCTTTACTTTCTGAGTCAAACATCAACACACTCAATGGCAAGAAATTACAATGAATCCCATGAAATTGCATAAATGATGAAAAGAGTATTAAGTCTTTTCTTTAAAAATGCCTCCCAAAACAGTATAAATGGAAAAATAGAGATTAAACATGCATTAGGCTTTTGTATGACAACACAATTTTACCTGAGTTTCTGCTTTGGTTGAACTAGATGTAGAAATGACACTGCCCAACTGAGAAAAACAATGTAGACAAGAATTTGTTAATCAAGCAATAACTATATTTGAACACCTAATAGGGCACTATAGGAAAATACCTCCAGATACCCCAAAACACCAAGTTTGACAAGACCCTTGTCCACAGGGGTTTTGTTTTTAAAGAAAAAAAAAACACTTCATGGATACACATAGATCCCTAAATATTCCAGTATCTGTATTAGAAAATAAAGGTTTTCCATCTGCTTCTAATCCCACAAACTCAACTCTTCTTAATTGCGATGAATGACACCTGAGTTATCAGTGCCACCATCTTCTCAATCATTAGATTTTCTACAGAGAAAAGTCCCAAGAAGGGCCACCGAAAAGTACCAAATGCTTATCTTTCTACAGCATTGCATTGGAGTGAGTACAAGACATCTTGGATAGTGACTACCTATACAAGAATTCAATATAAAATGATAAGCTTGCTTTTCAGATACCATAAAAAATACTAGTTATTCAACATCACAGTATTGTCTCTTTTTTCTTTTTCTTGATTTTTAAATAGAACCTACAACTTTACCTATCAAAAAATATTACAGGATCTATGCTGGTCAGTACTAAAAGTATTCTATTAGGTATACCGTTTTACTTAAGCTTTTGCCTTAGTAACTCAAATGGACTATTCAAATATACTTGGGCATAGGACTAAGTTAAAAAATATATATATGTAGGCTGGGCACAATAGCTCATGCCTGTAATCCCAGCACTTTGGGAGGCTAAGGAGGGAGGATCTCTTGAGGCCAGGAGTTCAAGACCAGCCTGCACAACATAGCGAGACCCCGTCGATACAAAAAAAATTATTTTTTTAAATTAGCCGATTGTGGTGGTATGTGCCTGTAGCCCCAACTACTCAGAAGACTGAAGCGGTTAGGATTGCTTGAACCCAGGGGTTCCAGGCTGCTGTGAGCCATGATCAGGCCACTGTATTCCAGCCTTGGTGACAGAGGGAGGGAGGGAGGGAGGGAGGGAGGGAAGGAAGGAAGGAAGGAAGGAAGGAAGGAGAGAGAGAAAGAGGGAGAGAGAGAGAGAGAGAGAGAGAGAGAGAGAGAGAGAGAGAGAGA